>SNQN01005985.1:21439-41230 GCA_008642245.1 Bassia scoparia
TGCGCATATAATAATATTTATATGATAATTAATATAGGTCCGAATAGAATTATAGCTATTTAATTCAATTTTTTTTCAATTTTTTTTAATAATTAAAGTGATTCATGAGAATAAATAGTCAATGTCATTAATAATTTTATTCGAAGTAATCATACTAATTAATTAAACTTTTCATTTTCTTATCTATGGGAATAAATTAGTTAATGTAATTAAGTTTATTTTAATTCGTATACCTATTTATATTGCTTAATATGAATTACAAAAATAAAGGATTCAATTGTTTAAGCAAGGCATTTAAGACTTTTACTTCATTAAGGTGATTAAGTTCTTTTAAGAGGGGGAACACCATCTTCCTCCCCTTCCCTTATATAATAGAGATTAAATTTTAAAAAAAACTAATCAATTAAAATCTTATTTATGGTTGAATCATCAAAATAAAATGTGCGAAAAACAACAGTTTTGTTTTTTTTATTTGGTTTTTAAAATGGAAAGAAACTAGGTTACTCCCTACCGATAGACACCTAACTCATCATCGAGGAAATGAGAAAGGTCCAAAGAAGAGATCAGACGACAAATAAACCAAGTCGCTTGATAGTGATGACCCCAATTTGTCAAAAAAATCCACTACTTTATAACAAAGTTTCACTAACACTGAAGTAAGTAAATTAGATCCAAAAAATGCATTACACATAAGATTGATAAATCTAAAGGATTTCCAAACTATTCATAAAGAGTAAATAACAATTATATGTCCTCTTCAAAATCATTAGATTTGAAATATCCAAAGAGAGCCATCTTAATACCTTCTCTTATCCTCTATCTCTCTAATGATGAAACCACACACCGGACTATTTCAGTGAAATATAAACATCAATGTTAAGTTTGAAAATTTATGGTGGTGAAGCCACTTGAATAGAAATAAATAACTTTATCAAGGGGACACTCGTTTCAAGATTGATCCACATATAAGTCACTACAAACAAAATCCTTTTAGCAACGGACGAAATCCGTGCCTAAATAGTAAAATCGTCGCTAAATGAACTTAGGATGATCGATTATGTCCGTCTCTAATCCATCGTGTAAATCAATTTAGCGATGAAATTTTAAAATTCGTCCCTAATTAGGGACAGGAATTTAGGATAAATTCAAACCCGTCCTAGATTTAGGACGAAATTAAAATTTGTCCTTAATTAAAATGAACCAATAAAAATAAATATTGTGGTGATTACTATAATCAACTATAATCACTAATTAATAACCCACTATGTAGCAACTTGTCCAGGTGTTTGAGAGGAACTGAACTCGTGACCTCAAAGTCACGAAATAAACCCCAATCAACTATTCCAAATACAAATATACCTGCATCGGACAATTGTTAATATGTACTGAAAATTAATGACGGAATCGATCCGTAGCTAATTTAGGACGGATTAAAAATCCGTTGTTAAATTAGGGACATTTCTAAAAATATGTCGCTAAATTTAGAGACGTATCTCCAATCCAACCTAAATTTATGATTTTTGATGTAATATGCTCGAGAAAAAACTTACACGAAAAATCTACGATGTATTCTAAAATTCGTCCTAATTTAGGAAGGACGGATTTAATTAGGATAGATTTTAGAACCGTCGCTAAATTATGGACCGATTTTTGAATCATTCCCTACATTTATGATTTTTCTTAGAGTGTCTAATGGAAGAAGTAGCGGGAAAAATTGGGCGAATTTTAAAATAACTTCCTAAATTTCAATTTCTTTTTTTTAAACAAATTAGACCATCTAGAGACAATTTATGGACATTTCTATTGGGCAAAACCCATTCTCGAGAATATATATAAATTAATTTTTATATATAATATATATATATATTAATATAATATATATATATATATATATATATATAATATATATATATATATATAATATATAATATATATTTATATATTATATATATATATACACACACACACACTATACAGGATTAGCTCATGTGAGATCACCCCTTTAATGAGAACTAATCCGAGCCATTCATCTCATTCAACAAACACTTAGATTAAAGGATTAGTAATGGCATAATGTAATATTCTAAACCTTTTTCTATTTCTTCCCTCATCCCTCTAAGATCACAATTACCTTATGTTGATTACCTTAATGTTGGATGACTTTGGTTTGAGCAAGTTAGTGTTGATGTCTTGGAAATGATTCCAACAATTTGCTACACTAAGATCACAATTACCCTTAATGTTGAATTGAGATATCACTTTGATTGACATACATATCCATTTATAGTTGGCAAGCTAGTTTACTAATGTTTTGATTTTGTTTCCAAATCGTTTATTCCTTACTTCTATTTTAGCTATATATTTCAAACGAAAATTCTATTTAACCCCAAACTTAGTTATTTACTCAAGTACTTCACCTTAGCCTTCCTGAGGTTCGACCCTTAGCTTTACTTGCCACTACACTAGTGTAGTGAATAGTTTAAGTTAATAAATTGTATTTGTAACCCTTCTCTTGGTTTAGCTCCAACGAACCCAAGGAGCGCTTCAAATTGCATCTTCCGGGGAAGTAATAAGTGCTTAAATTTTGAAAACTTAGTTTTTTTATTGCTTTTCTAAATCAAAAAACTAAAAAAAATTTCCAACTTCACTGAAGTTGCTTTTTTCAATTTGAGCATTTGTTTACATGCAAGTAGTAAATTTCGGTTCTAGACTTGATCGCAAGATTGAGGACTTTGAAAAGATTCGAAAAGTGAGAAAGACGGGTTCTACGGTTAGAGAAGAGATAGAGAACGTAGAGGAGTTCGAACATTCCTAGTGAGAGTGAGAAAAAGTGGAGATTTGAAAACGAGAAAGAGAGATTGAAATCATGACAAGGCCATTAAAGATTTGGGAACTCCTGGCGTTATGCAACTACCAGACCCTAGTGCTACCCAACATTATGGAAATTTCGAGATAAGACCCAACCTAATCCAATTGATTAAGTCTAGCCTTTCCATGGACATTAGAGTGAAACCCACACAAACACCTCAAGATTTTGAGAAGTACTGGACACCATCAAGGTGAATGGGTGAACCAAGAGTATTTGAGGTTAAAATGTTTGATTTTCTCTTTCGGATTGCTTGAGAGGAGTTAACCTAACTCTTTAACCACATGGAAGAGACAACAAAAGCCTTCTACAAAAATTTATCCACACCCGAAAACGGTCGAAATAAGGCCAATTGCAAGGTTTGCGCAATGGTGGATGAGACATTGTACGAAGCATGAGAGAGGTTTAAAGAATAATCAAAGGAATGCCCCCATCACGGAATCCCAAAATGACTTTTTGTATCAAACTTTCTATATGGCTTCAACTCAAGAAAAAACAGCTTAGATGCCGAAGCCGGAGGTCCTATTCATGAACAAAAATGAATTAGATCGAGGGCATCATTGAGGAATTTTTACAAACTACGCCACTTGGCAAGAGACAGTGAGAGAGCTCCCCGAGCAAAGCATGGTACTTGAAGCTAAGGTCTGTTTACATTAGCTTATTTTCAGTTCAGTTCAGTTTAGTTAAGTTCAGCTCCATTAGTTAGTTCAGTTCAAATCTTAACCACCATTTCCTCTCTCATAAATATTCATTTCATTTTAGTTCAGCTCCATTCAGTACAGTTCAGTTCAGTTGATTTCAGTTAATGTAAATAGGCCCTAAATAGCTCTTTATAAGCCAAGTGGCCCAAGTTAGACAAAGTAGGTAGGCCAAAAAATTAAAAAACGAACTAACCGCCCTAAGCCTCATATTAATTGCATTATTTTTTAGAAATAAAGTTATAAATTTAATCAACTTTTAGACAAATTTGATCTATAACGTAAATAGTTAAATAAAAAAATTTTGTTAGATTTGTGTAATTTCTCATTTATTAGGCAAAGCTAACAAGCGCCTTGGGCGTTAGATAAGATACCTAAAATGAAAATATTAAATTAATATAAACATATTATACTGATTGACGTGTGAATTGACATGCATTCCAAGTTTAATTCATTTAGAAAATAAATTATAACTTACTAACGTCTCCGAGGCGTCCGTTAGCATATCGAATTTATTAATATCAACTTTTTTATAAAATTTTAAAATATATAATTTGAGTTATTAAAGTAGGTTTTTTGTCACTAACCATCTTTAAGGTACTTTGTCACAAACCAACTCTTCTAAACGAAATGTCCAAACCATCTTTTGTATATAATGGTTGTTGACCACCACCTTATGGCCGAATCGCGTTGACCGTCACATGCCTCACGTGACTCATTATTTTTTTTGTTTTTTTTTTCTGTTTTTCCGACTTTAATCCCCCTCTAACCCTTCCATTATCTCTTTATAAATCGAATTCTACCCGTTCTACTCGTTGCTCTGCTATGATGTTCAATCTAGCTCTAGTTTCTGAACTATAGGCCAGTTGTGTCACAACAATTACTTAAAATCTATCTGATGGAGACGAAGATAGAGGAATTGAAGAAGCGGCGAAAATTAAACATGCAACATGGATTTACAGACGGATTTAAGTGTATTCATTTTAGAAATGGAGTTAATCAATTTTGGTCATATGTGAAACGAAGAGGTTCGAAAAGAATGTTCTTAATAGCAATAGTACTTATTCTCACGTTGCAGCAAGAGATTTGGCTGAGAGAAAATAAGAGTTGCTGCTATAAATAATGAGACAATTAAGGTTAGGGATAAAGTCAAAAAACAGAAAAAAATAAAAATTTAATGAGTCACGTAGGAGCACGTGACGGTCAACATCGGATTCCGCCATAAGGTGGTGTCAACAACCACTTATATCACAAAAGATGGTTTGTGACAATTCGTTTAGAAAAAGATGTTTGTACAAGTCACCCTTATAAAAAATAGTTAGTGACAAAAAAAACGCCTTAATGATAAAATAAAGTTGAATCTTCAAAACCTTACAAATGTATGGTGGAAGGAAAAAAACATAAACCTAAAGAGTACAAGAAAAGCCTAGCAACTAGCCAGATACATATAGTGAATAGATGCTCTGTTACGAATCACAGAATTCAAAAAATAAAACTTACCTACCCCAACATGAACATCTTTGAGAATGAGAATTGTCTTCCAAATGAACTTTCATTCCTTGCTTTGCCTGATGCTTCTCAATTTATCCTCTTACTCAAATTGCTAATATTGCCAAATCGTTGGCGCCGCCCCAGCTCACTAAAACTACCCATCATCGGCTCTGCATCATTTATGGGTAAATTAGCTCATCGCTCCCTTGGATCACTATCGAACAAGTATGCGGCCTGATGTTGCTTTACTTGCAACAACAACCACTAATCGTATCGTCTGCAACTGCAGCGAGAAGATACTAAAAACACATGATGTCGCCTTTGTAGACATACTACACAATGAGGTTCAATCAAAGACTCTGCTATAACGTAGCGACATAGCTTTTGGTATATGGCGAAAGTGGAGACATATGAAGAGCATATGTGTGCTACAACTTCTCTCTAACAAAAGGTTCTTTCTTTTCGACCTATAGAAGATGAAGTGGGTCAGTTAGTCAAGAGATAAGAACTTACAAGGTTCAGTTATAAACTAAGTGAAACCATTGTAATTCGCTTAAAAGGTCTGATATCTAGAACTGCGCTAGGAAACAAGTACATGACCATAATCGAATAGTATGATTTTATTAATCATTCAAGGAGCTTATGCGGTGATGGGGAGGTTAGTCTTGAGATTATATTCCTTTTTAGCTTGGGTTGATAGCGTCACGGGTTTAGAGGCTCGGGTCGATAATGTATGAAACAATTCATGTCTTCATCGAAAAAGTTATTCAAGAGCATGAAGTTCGGTCGAATGAAAATCAACAAATGGATGAGCAAACTTTCAGAGGAACCAAGACTTTGTTGACGTTTTGCTCGATGTTCAGAGAATAACCCAGAGAAACTCTCAAGAAACAACATTAAAGCGCTTATCCTCGTAACAATTTTTGTTTGCAACCACTTTTTTTTCATTAACCGTTATCGTCAGAGACAGTATTTTTTCCATATATAAATTGGCAATATTCCATGTCTTAAGTGTTTAATATTCAATCATATCTTGAAAATTAGTAAAGTTCTCAGTTCCCAAACATAAAACATTCTTTGATAAAAAAAAAAAAACATAATACATACTGTAGTATTTTGAACCAAAATATATATGTTATTTTGAACTAATCCGAAGGATCTCAAGTTCAGTTGGTTAAATTTCAATTATTCCATCTCAACTGTTGTTTACGAGGATCGAACAAGATTCTTTTTTATACAATCCCAACCACTGCACCAACAACCAACTTATACTTGTTGTTAATGTTAACAAACGTTATATTAAAATATGAATTGAAGATATGGTGTTGACAGCTTGACAAGGTTGTGAATGGTAAGGAATATAGCTACCTGATTAATTTTTTTTTTTTTTTTTTAGTGGACATATCTTATTAAACTCATATTTTTGGAAATATTGAATAAAAAATATGTTAAAATTTTAACAACTACTCACTTTTTTGGCACTTTTCATAATGTCCTGACTTTTTTATATTATAAAACACACCATTTTTTATGTTTTGCTTGCAAATCACTACCACTTTTAATATTCCAAACTTCCGAGGATAAGTATTATAAAAAACAATCCAATCACTTGATTTTTGAGCCTAATTCATGTATTTTTTGAGTACTACAACTTTATGAAGGAACCATTTCCAAAAATGGAATGAATAGTTATGAAAAGACTAGAAATTCAGCACGATTGTTTTGTGTTGTGTTTCGGGGCTGACAACAACAATGGGAGTGGTTTGCGTGGTTTGGTGGTTTTAAAATTGCGATGTCACATTGCAGTGGTTAGCTACGTTGAGTAGCCAAAATACGAAATGATTAGTATTCGCAAAAAAAAAATAAAAATGGATAGTAATTTTAAATAAAAAACAATCCTGAAATTGCTTCGAAAGTAACAAAAAAACGGGTGTTTTATTATTTTGCTTAAAATATAAAATTATTACGTGGAAAATCACTACTAGCAAATTTGAAAGGTATAATGACAACAAAGAATAGTTTATGAGTTAAAAATTTAAAGACATGATAGAGGAGATAGAACAATAAAAAAAATACTTTTAAATTTAAAAGTTGAAGTATAATCAAAGTTAAATGATCTTTTTATTGAGAAGAAAAACAATGATATTCTTATGAGTGAGAATATGTCATTAATACATTAAAAGGGTATTTGTGACAACAATCTTTTCACTAAGGAAATATTAAAACACCCGATAAAAAGCTTTTTGATGACAACCACTTCGCGATTTCGGCGGTTGATTGACTATAACCCATTTTTTATATTTTCTTTTCCATTTAGCCAATAAATCCCCTTTTTGACTCCAACCACACCCCCACACTTTTCGACCATATTCGACCCAACTTGAATTCGCCAGAAGCATAATCACCACCAAACAATCACGATTCAGCCATCTTGCGCACCAAAACCCTTTTTAGAGGAGGGGAAAGACGATTAAAGCAAAAAGGAAAAAAAAATAAAAAAATAAAGTTTATGGCTGGTCAACTCGGTAACCGACGAACGTGGTGGCAACAAAAACAAATTTATTACGGTGATTGTAGAGCATTTCCGTTGAAAATGGTGGTTCACATAATAATTAATACTCCTTATAAGGTCGTTAATGACAAATTGCCTGAAGAGTGAAGGGATGATTTGTCTGTATCACATACGTTTTGAGGAGAGTTTAAATATAATAGTATAGATTTAATGAGGCGAATTTCTAAACAATCTTGAGAGCTTTTAATAAACAATCAGCATGGTTATATGGTACTTTGTCATTAAGTGAACTTTTGAGGTTAAACTATATACTTCTTAAATACCCTAATTGCACTTAATTACGAGTGCCATACAATATGCCACTGGATTGTTTATTAAACAATCTCCAGGATTGTTAGAAATTTCATTTAAATTGTTGAAAATAATTTATTCAATTAAATCTATGCAATTAGCCGTAATATTGATTTTCAGACATGTTGTTGGTGCAACACAGACATCTGCAACAACATTAGAATGGGCAATGACTGAATTGTTAAGAAACGCGATTATGAAAACGTGCAAGATGAGTAGATCGTCATATCAAAAGTAGTACAAAATAACGAAGATGATCTGAGTATATGAGTACTAAAGGCATATGTGAAGGAACACTAGGCTACATCCCCAGTCCCTTGTTTGGATTTAGGTGTGTTCTCAAAACGTTCAATAGAGAATTCAGAATTAACTCCAAAATATTCGGCTACATCATTAATGCCATGGAATACACGAGCCCTAAATTATGGCAAGACCGGGAAATTCCGACCCAAGGAGATTCTTGGGCCAATTCTGTCTCATTCAAATATGGGGGCACACTCGCAGTTCATCTGAGCAGGAAGCGGGTTGCCGGATGCCACATCATGGTATTGCATTGTATAACTTGTCTTAGCCAACTCCTTAGTGGATTCAATTGGACTTTGCCAACATAAAGGGAGAGACTTTGGATGTTGACGAAAGTAGTACTTGCTGTTGGTCGGAAGAAACCCTCTTTTAGTCACCTGAACAGCAATTTCGATGTTTTAATTTTGAATTTTTTGGTTTTATTCGTACTAATAATTTCGTGAAATGTTGGTAATTAAATAATGAACCTTGATTTATCAACCTAAAATGTTGTTCTTGTCCCTAATTAAAGGACATGACATTCTCTTAAGTGCTGAAGTAAACAGAAGCTAACTACCTAAGGTTGCTTAAATAGAATGGACATCTTACAATAGAAAGAGTTTAGTGAACTAAGTAACCTTCCAGAGAATATACCTTTCTTTAGGCAAATTGTATAACTACTAGTCTTAATATTGTTAAGATTTACAATGACCTGATTTTTAATACCTACCTAGATAATACAAGCCTTTTATACCAAGAGCACTGTACCACCTCTAAAGAAATAAAATGGACAATTTAAGTTGTAAAATTTGGTGTTAACGAATTAAAATGGCCTATGTATTGAAATTAACATAAACTAAAGTATAAATGTCAAAGGCCACCAATAATTAATGTTGAAATGTAAAATATATGTCTGATGAAGATATCAGGACGAAATAACTAAACTTTGGAGCCAATTATATAGTTTTATAGTTGTATTATTGTATATCACAATATCTCTAAAAGTTTTGTTCTGTCTGTAACAAATTTCAGCAGTGAACCCATAGTATGCCCCGAAGAAAAGTATGCCATCCGTGGTAACCTAATAAACCACAAATCTTTCTTATGACAAAATTCAGTGTTAACTGAATAAACCAATTGTCTTAGTAATTAAGAAATTCCCGATGTAACACAATTATAAAAGAAATATACATGACCTAATCAATTTATTCTAATGCACGCGATACGCACTATCAGCTTAAAAGTATAAACTTATTTATGAATCAAATAAAATGTTTAAGATTAAATTTCATAGCTGAAATATGCAACCCACCATCAAGTACATAGATCTCCACTCGTCCCGTAAGAAGATTATATACCAGACAAAAACATATGACTGATATGCCCTCTCACATACGGAAGTCTAACATCCGAACATACAAAAATTTCAAATAGCGAAATGCACCATATCCTTATCCCTGAAGCCTTTTTACTTGTAAATGAACTAAATAATAAAATCACATCCTACAAAATTACCACCATTAATCCATACCTATTGCATGACCCATTTGAAATCCATCTTTTCGAAACCATTTGGTCTGTGAATGTTTATATCCACATCTATAGAATACGCCCGAAGTAACCTTGCCTCCCTGTCCACAACTAAATTAATAAACAAGATAATGCGCTTGAAGCAAAATTCAGAAAGCCCTTTACCAAAGATAATTCCAAACCCAATGCCACGTAATAATATAGAATAGAAAGAGACCCATACAAAAAGTCCCTCTTGCTTTCATCTCCCCAAAGGAGGAAACCCCCATGATGAGACCTCCGGATGAAAACTATTACCTCTCTAAGCGCATACTTCTACAAATAACAATCCACAACATTCCTGATGATCAACCCCAGAGGCAAAACGGATATTTGATAATAAAAAGAATTTGTCCTAAAATGCCTTCCGTGAGAAAATTATAGATTCACCACCCTACTCCCGAAGGAATAAATACCGATCAACCACCAAATGACCATAATGCTCTACCCATTAATAGATACAATTATTTACAATGAGGATTCCCGCATCCGACCGCGTAAATTTAAGGTTTTATACTTAAATCGGGATAAACGCAGCAAACCTTCAATATTTATATACCCCTTAACTGAACATAGTATAGGACAACAACACCCAAATTACCAGCAAACCACCAAGTACACCAATAGCAGACAATCGCAAAACATTTTTATACATCCACGTGAGATCTTCTCTCTATAGTACAAACTTTTTTCCAATAAATATGCGTTGAAAACCAAGGATAATACCTATGCATACCCAAATTTCCACACACTGCATAAGTAACCTTCCTCTTGTGCTAAATTAAATAACCATAGTCCCTTAAATCATGTATTACCTAAGACCTACAATATCACTCTTCTTTTATATACCCTACTCCGAAAAACACCATAAAAGGTATTAACACTAACAGGACCAAAAAATACATACACTCCAAATCGAGGAGTCTTTTTATAAAATATAAATCTACCCACCCTCAACCAAGTAAGTCTCTTCTAGTACTAACAAACCACCATCTAGAAATTATATCACCAAAGGTCTGTTACACCCACAAATAAAGCATTTGGTCAATATTCTATGATCCCCAAATGGCCTCTAATGAGCACTGCTTCCTACCTTCACCCATGAATTAATATAATAAGCTTAATTCCAATGACGAAGATACCAATCTTAGGTCTACGTTAAACAAATCCCCAAGCCATACTCCCTGCGTTAGCTTTTTCTTTAGAGCAAAACACAAAACTACTTCCCCAATCTTAAAATAGTCCTCTCAAGCTGAAAGAAAGCATACGATCTTACAAGTGGACCAAAAGAAGAACCTACAAAAGAAATCTTCGTCCCACCTCCTTTCATCGATCCGGCAAACGATCCTTGGGAATGAAAAAAATATTGGAATCCTAGCAATACGAACCTGGTATAAAATCATAAATTTAGCTAAAGTAGCATCGTCCGAAGAAAGAGTGAAATTAGCCTGCAACCCTCACAGAAGAAATAATCAACCATCCCGCTTAATAATTCACACCACCAACCATATCTGGAAATGTATCCTTGTAAGTAAATCATATGTATATATCAACAATTTCAATAATGATTCCACTAATTATTTAGATACGAATATTGATTCCCTGGAATAGATACTGGCGAACAAGCTCAACAAATCCTGTTCATAAATAGGATAGCAAGATAAACAAAGCCAAAGACCTAGTAAGTCCGAATCTTGTCAAATCTTACGTAGACCTTAAGTACCCGAATCAAGACCCAGACAACTGAACAATTTACCAGACCTAAAGTTCTTAATTTGTATTTGCCTAGTCAATAATTGAAGACTTCAATAATGGACCGTAAAGAACGAACTCAGCAATAGCAAAAAATAGTAGAGGAGACCATCCTTTAAACAAGGATAACTCAAGTAAAGCTTGAATAATTAGCGAAAAGACCTAATACGACTCATGTATCCACTATACAACGTCGAATAGTATTCCCGAATCGATCTCTAAGATATAAACCAACCATAGTTTCTATACCTGTTCTCTAACGAGGCCAATTGCTAAAAAGATCCCTAGATGAAAATTGAAAAGTTTGCAGAACCCATATGCCTAGCCCACCCTTGAGAAGGTAACCCAATGATCAAAACACAAAAGAGAAAGATCAGAGAGTGGATCCCTTGACGAATCCCCTCTTGGAGGAAAGAAAAAATCCGGATGTAAGAGAAAAAACTCACAAGATAATTTTTGGATGTTTATAACACCACTGCCATTTAACCCATTGAGACCGAGAGAAAGCTAAACTGACCATGTCAGAATCATTTTTCGAAAACGAACAAGCCGCCAATCATTAAACGAGCTTTCAATAGGCCTGTAAGGATCAATTCTTCAGCCAAGCAACAACTAGTAATAGACAAGGAGATTCCTATATAAATGGCATCACCAAATCACAGAAAATACCCATGAGTAATTGTTAATCAATCAAGCGAATTCATCGTACTCCATTGGATATGAACATAAGCCCCGGTGAAGAGTACCAGTCAATAATATGCAAGAGAAAGAAACTTGCTTCAATCTCGACACAAACACCTATTGAGAAGCATTTTAAAATACTATATCCTTTAGCTTATCGAGAACATTGGTCTTAAAAATTTCAGAAGTAAAAATATCCACAGTGGACGAACCTTAGGAAGTATTAGAAATAAGTGGAAGACCTAAGATGGATTTCATACTCCTTAAAGAAAGTTGTCCAGAAGTTAAAATATCCTTCACAGCTGAGTACAAAATATCTAAAGCCAAAACAATTTCCACTATTATCTCTCTGAAAAAATAGCTGCATTATTGAAACCATCTGCCTCGGCTTTTATCTAATGCAGCTAATGTAGAAAGAACATCTAAAGTTGTAGTTTAATTTTACTCAACATTAGAAAAGGCAGCACATTTAGAGACGTATCCTTTGTCAACTTGAGTGCAAAACGAGGCCACCACCAAGTCCACCAAAGTTTCCCTTTAAATTCTCTCTACAATCAGTGAAATACCAGAGGAGAGACCCAAAAGATCTTGTATATATAATAATCCAAGATAAAGCTTTCACCTATGACCATTTTTGAGAGAAACGCTATACAAGTTATGCCCCCGATGTCATATATAGCATGACATTATTCTGCGCCTATTGTTTAATGAAACCTTATAAAAGTAATAATTAAAGCAAAATTCAGCAATCCCCCTCCTTGCCAAAGGTTAACTGCGTCTGCTTTCGGCTCAAAAACAACTACAATATTTGCAATGCACAAACCAGGTCTGTTACTTTTATCCCAAGAGAAGCTGCCTCCCTCTGATCCACTGTAACATTAGCCATCCCTTCTGTTTCGAAAAGTAGTGGATCAACTAAGAAACTTCGGAAGCAAGCTAAGAGTGAAGACAACTATTCCAGATGCCTAATTTACCACTAAACTTGAAAAGTCCATTAGTATAATCCATAGTTAATTATTTCATCTTAAGCCATTGTATATTCTTAGCCCTTTATGCTTTTCTGAGTGACCTTAAACAAATCCAGACAATCCTTCACAAAAAAATGACTCAGTGCTACCAGTTTGGTTGAACTATTGCTATTAATAATTGAAAGAATTCAGGATTGCATTAGCTAATTATCAAAATTAATTTAACAAACAGCTTTATGCGAGCGAATAATTAATACAACGAGATAAACATTTAGTCCTAAACACATAAATCAAGCAAGCGAACAAAGAAGTGCGTCAAACTCCAATGTCAAAGAAGATCCCGAAAATAACAATTAAGCGACTATAAGAGGTAATGCATTAACGAAAAGCTATTCCAATATTGCATAACCCTTAAGAATGAAGCTTACAAATAAACGCGCAATCTAAGAATCTCCTCCTCCATGGCACCAGTGTTTGAAATAAAGTTTAATCATTAATAATGTGACCGCGCTTTCAATGATTATACCAATAGAAAAAATTACTCACAACTAGAATGAAATCATTCCTTACACATTTGACATTTCAGCACAAAATATCTTAACAGGCCACGAAATTAAGTTCTCCATGAACTTATACATTCTAGGGATCCCTACTCCAATCTCACTTATCATCAATTCAGTACACATTTAAATCTCCTAAGATGAGCCTAAGACCTGAATATCTACTGACAGAATAAATCAAGACCACACTTTGCTTCTCCAGAAACGATCCCCGTTATACCCGAGCTAAAACACAGAGCCAAAAGAAATAGCAAAGCTACTTTTAGGTCACAACGATGCCCATTAATGATTATGAGACCCCAATATCTAGCTAATACTGAACAAAAATAGCCCTAAGAATTCCCCATGCAAAACCCAATCTTCCCATTTATTATGTTAGAATGTAGAAAGAGAACACGGAGACCACCAATAACCAGAATTTGGAGAGCTACTATAGGTCGAGCCCCAATCCCGATTGAGCCCTCACCCTTCCGTTCTTATAAGAGCACAAACCTTAACCTAAACCCTACCATAACTGATACCTAAGGAAGCTCCCTAATAGAACCTTTTTTGTAGGTTGTTAGCTCCCTAACATTCACAAAGTAATTATTGGTCCACATCTGAGCGACTAAGAAGACACACCGATCCCCTACACTAGCCTCAACACTCTGAAGTTTTGCGCGATTCTCATCAATTAGCGACCTCTCAACACCACCATATCTTAAGCAGAATCCATCTAGGAGAAGGCTGTGAAAATTAACTTAGAGATATTTTGGTCTAAACGCAGTTGATAGACAGAATCAGAGAGCATAGTGTATGTACCATTACATCGAGAACAAACAAGCGGATTGGATGTGATAAAAATTGTAACAGTGCTCCAAGAAAGTGTTTCCATTAACAACTGATGAAAATTCGCCTTTGATGCCTTTCCTTTGAACAACAATCGCTTCTTTAGATGCCTTTATCTGCTCTCCTGCGCTCTTTATGTAAATCTTACAGAAACATAATAGTTTGAATAACTTAACCCTGAACACAACAGTCAACCATTTCTTTTCAATATATAACTATTCGTATGTTAAAGTACGTAATAAGTTGATTAAAACCACACCATACAATTTAAACTCTTTGTCTAGAAATTAAATAAAAAGAAAAATACATCAAAATCTTTAATCATATAATAACTCTCCGTCATTGTTAATTTGAAATTATGTCCAACGAAATTGCGTAAGTTTTATTTTCTGATTGTAAATTAGTTGAATATAAGTTTTTAAAATGACTGCACGCATCGCGTGCTTATAGTGCTAGTACCGAATATTTAAAGTGTTGAAGTTCACGGGTTGTGGACACAATCACACAACACACAAGCATAGTTTATATTGTTCCTATATATGATTAATTAAAGTACCTATCTTCTCATATGTGTCACCATTATTGAGTAAAGAATAGGAGTACGTAGAAGAAAGGCAAATCAGCTACATCCTACATTCCTACATATAGTWTTCACGGACTTTTAGWATTGCAATTCTAATACACTKAGAGAAGATATCCCAAGCAAATTAGACAATACCAACCATGTCATTTACTTTACCAATCATCCTTGATGAGAAATTTTCCTCCAACAAGTTTTTCTTGCTTTCCTTGACGCTTGTTTCGATTATCCTGTACAAATGGGTAATAGCGAAGGAGTTGGTGCCACCAGCTCCACCAAAGCTGCCAATCATTGGGCACCTCCATCACTTGATCGGTAAATTAAGTCATCGTTCCTTAGCGTCGCTTTCGCACAAGTACGGAGACCTGATGTTGCTGTACTTGGGCAACAGGCCAACCCTAGTTGTATCGTCTGCCACTGCAGCCGAAGATATCATTAAGACGCATGATCTCATCTTCGCAAACAGGCCGACATTGCGGTTCACAGACCGCGTGTTCTACGACGGTAACAACGAGGATTTTGGTCCATACGGTGAAAAGTGGATATACATGAAGAGCATCTCTAAGATGCAACTTCTGTCCAACAAAAGGGTGCGTTCTTATAGACCTATAAGGGAGGAAGAAGTGGGCGAGTTTATAAAAGGAATAAGGGGGAACAAGGGTTCGGCTTTTAACCTGAGTGAGAGTTTCYTAATGCTCTCAAAAGGTCTCATATGCAGGATAGCATTGGGAATGAAATGTAACGGAAATGATAAAATAAGTAACGACTTTTATTACTTGTTCAAGGAGCTTCTTGAGGTGATGGGGRAGGCGAGTTACGGAGATTACGTACCGTATTTGGGGTGGGTTATTGATCAAATAACGGGAATAGAGGGTCGGGTTGAGAATATCAGGGATCAATTCTACAACTTCATTGAAGACGTTATTCAAGAACACGAACAAAGATTGTTTAATGCAAACCAAGAMACTAGTTCCGGGACGGAAGACGAGGGACAAAGGGTTAAAGACTTTGTTGATTATTTGCTCCAAATTCAAAGGGAAGAACCGGAGAAACTCCCAAGACAAAACATCAAAACCCTTATCCTGGTAATCCCCCATCTCAATTACTCTATTTTTTTTAATTTTCAAATATTATATTCCCTCCGAATTTCCGCCTAGTAACGATTCTTTARTGTAATGGTCTTTTTTTAACGATTTTAAGATACAATCAAAGTAAATAAACTTTTTATTTAAGCGACCATTATGATAATAAAGATGGCGGGGGACCCTTAATTCGTCGAAAGTGAATGATGATTCTTTATATTAATGGTGTTTGTTTTTTCTTCAAGATGACCATCAAAGTAGTTGGATATATTTTTATAATTATAATATAACCAAATGTTGGTACTCCACCTATTCCAGGAATAGAGAAGTTGTCATAGTACTATTACGTTAAATATAGAAACAAATAATTATGAAGTTATTGTAAAAATAAGTGTGTTCTTAACTTCTAACGAATGTGATTGGTTTCACTAGAGATGAGTCAAAAAGCTCGAGCCGAGCCGAGTAATAACATGTCCGAGCTAGGTGCTGAATAACTACTAAATGGACGTATAGAAGGGGCAAAGGCTAAACTTCACATACTAAATGATACATGATTGTTTAAATGAACTTAATTTGTCATATCTATATTTAAAAATAAATTTCTAATTTAATTTTGTTCAAACATAAATAAATCGAATATTGTGTTAGCAAAAAAATTTAGCATATCTAATAGGAGTTTATATATTTTGGAAGCATCTAAATGATTATACTATAAATTAAATATACTTTAAAATTCAAAGACGAACGGGGATTTAAAGAGTTAATATAATTCATTATGCATGAGCTTATTGATAATGAACTTAAGCTACTAGGATCGCTAGATAGTATTTAACGACCAATATGCTTGTTCGAGGCAAGCTAAGGCTTAGTTTATTGATCCGAGGCTTTGAAATTTTGTTTCAGACAAGTTTTATTTATAAGAACTGAGCTTTATACCCGAGTTTGTTGACAATGTTGTTCACGAAGTGTAATCGCGTCATGATGTCCTTGAAGTTCCATCGTGGTGGTCTACCATATATAATTAACAAAAATAATAGGAGTTTTCGAATAGATATTGATCCTTGATTTTTGCATTTTTCCAAGCTCACTCGATGATTTGGAAACCTTTAAGCTAATGCAGCTGTGAGTTTTGTTTTTTTGTTACAAGATTTTACCCCTCAAGGTTAACTGGGTACGTTAACCAAGGTTAACTGAAAAAATTAGAAACAAGAAATAAAACCGCATCAAAGCCACTAACCAATGGGCACCACCCAGCCAGATTCCCACCAAAACTCAACCTCAACCAAACCTAGTCAGCCACCACATCACCACCCTCACCTTACCTCCTATCAACCTTCAACCTCCAACCTCAGCCCTACAGCCGCTCACAATGAGCGCACACAACTTTACGACAGCCAAAGACAACCTGCACTAATAACTTCCACCCACTCACACCAGTACAAAATTAAAACCCATAACACGTAATTAGAGACAATAAAACACTTGACACATCGCCTAGGTAGGGCCTTATTCGAACGGCGAAACTTAAGTACGGCGGGTGGTAGCGAGAGCGGTGAGGCATTTAGTGTTGGGCTTGTTTCGGGGGTCAGATTTGGTGATGGTGTGATTGTGGTTCTTTTCGCGTGTGAGTGGGTGGTGGCGATTTGGTGGAGGCGTCGATGTCAGGTGGCGTCTGGTGTTGAGGTTGCATCGAATCCTTTGACGGTGGTCATGCACGGTGGTGAAAAGTGGCGTGCAGGTAGGTAGGAGAGAGAGTGGTGGTTGGGTTTTGTTGTTTATTATTTTTATTTATTTTAAAAGTTAACCCTAGTTAACTTTTAAGTTTAACCTATATAAGGATAACACCTTATAAAACTACTAAAGACTCGGCGTGCACACCAAAAGGTGTTCAAAATCGTTGGAGGTCCAGCTTGGGAAAAACGAAAATGTGGGGCATATCTTAGAAAAATCAAAATAATATAAAAGCGTTTTCTTAAATGCGCAATGACATGAAAGTTTCTAAATGTCTATCTATAAAAGGAAAGTGCAGGAATTTGAAAGTGGGGAATAGTAGTTATTTTTAAGCAAAACTGAACTGATCTTAAAATGAAACTTAGTATAGATTAAAAAGGGTCTTTTAATATAAAAGATCATTTATCAAGCGTTTGTTGTGGTTGTTGATCTCTATGTAATAGCCCTGGATTTTTATAAAAGTTTTTTTTTCAGATTAGTACTTAACGCCATGTCACCTTAATCCCCTCTAAAAACAGTGACATGTAAATCCCTAAAATTGATTAAAAATTTGATTCAATTGGGGTTTATCGAGGGTGATCAAGGTTGAAATGAAGGGGGAGGGAAGAAAGGTCGGAAAATTGTGTTTGAACGTGAGTCAAGTGTCAGAAATTGTGACAACAGTTGATGGACAGACAACCAATTGAGCAAAAACACTGGTTTTTAGACAATTAAATTTAGCCTTGAGAAAAGAGGCTTGTCACAAGTGATGACACTTATCGGTGATGGTTTTAACAAACGACCCTTGATAAAAATAATTAAAAGCAATTCTAATGTTAATATTAAACTTTAGTTTTACTGTGTTATAAGTGGATGTATATGGGTATTTTGTTCGTAATAATTCTTTTTTTTTTCTCTGTTTATTTTTATTAAGTTATTAATTTGTTGGGTAAAGATATAACACATATATTTTGCCAATAGAAAATATTATTATATACAATATTGGATCATAATTGTCTAACAATTATGTCCAATTTATATATAACTAGATATCTGCCGCCCGAGTAAATGACTCGATTTTATGGATATACTTTTCTTATACTCACAAATTTCATTATTTTAAAAAACCAACTTACCTGAGTAAATGTTATATAACAAATATTTTACGATTAATAATATATTAATCAAACCTGTTTAGATTGTTATTTTCAAAGCACAGTTTATTAACTTCTTATAATTAAGTAATGTATTTTGTTATTTTTTATGCAATCATTTATTAAAGAGGAAATGAGAGGGATAATTTAGGAGGATCATGTTGAAAGTGAGGATTGCTTAGTTATAAAGAATATAGATGGTGCACCTAAAACACATCGAAATAACTTATTGGAGGTTTTCAAATATTTATTAAAAATTAAATATATAGAGCAAGGGGCTTGGAACAGTGGCTTCAACTCTACATTTGATCCTTGTGGTTAGAGATACAAATCCTCATACCCTCCCCCATTGTAAGTATATTCAAAAATCCTTTGGTTTAGGGAAGTGGGGGGGGTGGTTAGGAATGGTTTGAATTTGGGTCATGTCACCATACGTTAAATCAAAACCTCGAGGTCACGGTGTGAAATTCCCAAAACCTTGAGTTCGCTATGTGTACGTAATACGATAAATTTGATTGCTACCGTGTGTATTTTGCAAAACTTCGAGACCACCATATAGAATTTCCCGTAATATTATGATGTACCCCCGTCAAAATAAAATAACAGTATGATGTATGTTTGTGGGTTTAACTAGTAATGTTGTTTGTGTGAGTGCTTTTGAAGTACCTGTGTAGCTTGCCCTCTAATAAGTTTTGGGCATCACCAAT
>SNQN01005986.1:4582-16258 GCA_008642245.1 Bassia scoparia
TCAAGTAAAATATGAAGAGTAAAAAAAGAACACTGGGCACCGTAGGGGGTCACTTCAGGATCATTGAGTCTTTTCCCTTTCTTTCTTAACCCTTAACCTAGGGGTGCACATAACCGGGTACCTGCCTATTTTTGGCGGAATCGAAACCGATCGATTCCTAACAATTGGAACCGAAACCAGAATCGGATCATATTTTTTGGGAACCGGTCTCGGAACCGCTCGAAATCGATTCCGATTTTGGGTACCCATTTTCTATATATTAAGGGGAACCCGAAATCAAGTATGCGTTGTAATAATTCAATTGAACTTAGTGTAAAGCACTCAACAAATGAATAATCCTTGATCAGACCACAAAATATAAAGATAAAGAAAGACGACACAGAAATATGAAGGCAAAGATGGTAGTGAAGAGGGAGGACTAACAAGTCAATTTATATGGGTTCATTTTGGGCTAGACTTAATTTGGTCTAAGCTTTGATGAATTGCAACCGGGTACCCATTGGGTACCGGGTCCAAAAATATATGGAACGAGATCTGGAACTAGTCATGACCGGTTCCACACATTTGGAACCGGAATCGAAACCGCCCGAATTAGTTTCGATTTCGAAACTGACCGGACCAAACCAGTTCTCGATTTTGGATCGGGTACCCATAATTTTTTCTCACCCCTACCTTAACCATAGCCTCACATTGCATCCACAAAAGCCCTCTCACACGAGACATTGTCCAAATCATCATCAAGAATTACGACGGTCTGATTCCAAAAGGATTCGTAGGAAGCCTCTTTTCGAGGTCCGACCTAATAACCCAATAACATTATGAGGTCCACTTTTCCAATTGGTTTGATTCCTTTAGAGTTAGCAGTACAACTTTCAAGTATAGCAACCGACATAGACTCGAACCTGAACTAATGTCATGTAGCCAACCACATCAATTCCCCATTTACTTACCCCTTGTCACAAATTTTAGCCTTTTTTTTTCTTGAAACTTTAGCCTATTCTTTAACACACCTTGATGGGCTCTCCTCAACTCTTCCTTAGGCTATCACTTTTCAACAATCACCATGCATCCTCCTTGAAGCATCGCATTAAAGCATCTTGCCTTCCCTCTTCGCATGCGGCGTTTAGCACAAGTCCCGATTTGGGCAACTCTAAATCATATCCCAAAATCTCATCCCTTACCATTATCACCATAAAAAGCTAAGATGAATCCCATGACTCCATAAGATTGCCTCGCCTCGCCTTACACCATCAACTCATTACACAATAGTATTATTTTAGATATGCTAAGTGCAATCGTGATTCCTACGACAATGAGTTAGGTTTATTGTTTTTATAGGTTAGTTTTATTTAGTTTGCTCGAGGGCGATCAAAGGCTAAGTGTGGGGGAATGTGATAAGTACATAATATACGATATTTTTAGTCCCTAATATTAGTCTTATAATCATCTTATCTTAGTTATTTTATTAAATTAGTAACTTTATTATTTTAGATATTGTTGTATACTTTTATTTTATTTGATAGATATTTTTATAATAATAGATACGAAAAAATTGTGTTATATGTTTTTGGTAGAAAATTGAGAAGAAAAGGGCAACTGGACTTGTCAAGTGCAAATCAAAGAAAGAAAGCCCACTTCTACAACAAGCTAAAGTCACGTGCAATCAAAGAAAAGAAATTAGGCAAGAAAAATAAAAAGAAAAAAAACAAAGATGAAAGAAACAAAAAGGAAAAAAAGAAGATAAAAGAAGAATGAAGATAACATATCAGGGGGTTGCATGCGTGAAGAAGAAGCCAAGGGAAGCAAGATACAGTTCCGATTATCTCGCTCATGGACGAGACATCTTTGCAATTGAGTTATGGCTATCGGACGTGTATATATATGGCTCAATTTTTTTAAAGAAAAAAACACAACACAATCGAAAATTTGAGAGCAATTGAGAATCAGGGTTTTGATCGAGTTTGATTGGAGCAATTGGAAGAGGAGACAACCATTGAAGGGAAGCTTAGACTCGAATTCAAGGTCGAACRAGGACAACATCGAATCGCGGGGTCGAAGCTGAGTATCGTTTGAGTGTTCTTGAGTACAAAAATCATAAGTTCTTCTTATTYAATTGTTTTAGTTTAATWCCTTGTTAATTCCTTTACTACTCTAATTRACTTATTTTGATTCGATTATTAGTATAATATTCTGGTTTGGATTGTTACAAACTACTTGAGTTATTTTTCAATTTAATTAACATTTGATATTGCTTATGCTTAATTATACAATTTGCAATTATATGGTTGATTGTTATCTTTCATTGTATGATTGTAAATGTTTGCTAATTATATGATTTGGCTTAGTTCGTAATCGTATAATGAAGCAGTCCCTAATTTATATTGAGTCTCCGATCAAGGCTTAGTTTAAGTTAGACAAGTAATCTCAATCTAATAATTATTCTAACAGTTATGTGATTAGATTAATTAGGACTAATGATGTCTCCTAGTTTATAATGCTGTCATATCTAAATTACATGAGTTGCGATCATATTTGTGTAAGTTAGAATGGTTTAGAGTCAATTTCGCTTAGTTCGTAATTGGCTTATATTAAGGGATGATAGGGAGTCTTTGTTATCTTAGGCTCTACAATTTGTCTAGTAATTATAATTGGTAATCCTCAAGGTCAATCATGTATTATTGCTAATTACTCAATTAAAGTAAAAGATATAAATGGAATCGGTCAAGTTGTTGTCGCTTGTAAATAGTAGTTTTAATATAAGTAAGTAATCATAATTTCTTTAAACCTCCATAATCGTAAATATGTGAATAGTGTAAATATTGTATATATATATATATATATATTATACTTAACTTTAGGTTGAATTTTAAGTAAATAAAGTTAATAATCTCCTGTGGGATCGACCCTTTCTTGCCCTTTTTACTACTTGCTAATATTTTTGAAGGATTAAGATTAAGATTTTATAAAGAATTAATTTAATACGATAAACGACTCGTATCATGGGGGCTCACCCACTAAACCTACATTCAGAATCACAAATTAAGCCTTTCTCATACATCTAAACCCCATGGGTTGGGGGGCTCACTCGCGATCACAAGCATCATCCGAATGAGGGCTTGAGACGACTTCATCCCACACTTAAAAAAATCTTAATGTTAGTCTTTTTGCTTGGTTATTTCATGCATTAGATCTAAGGATAGACTTGTATCATGTACTGAGTATACGTACGTCATCATGCATATGCATCATTACACACACGCGTTATGCATCATACATATCACACATTGAACATTGCACATTGTACCACCTCTACACGAGGCTAGGGCCCATCTTATTTGAGCTGTCAGACAGCCTAACTGGCGATTCATCATTATATGCGACTGCTGCTAGATGCAATTGCCATGTTCTCTACACACGCCTATAAGGAGTTTATCACTATATGCGATTATTGCTATATGCAACTATTCCTTCTCACTCATACACGCCTATACGACACTCATCGCTATACGTGAATGTTGCTATACGCAACATTCTTCCCGAAAAGCCAAGGTCAGCCGTAGGGAAGTGGAACGAGTTGCTTCTGAAGGAGATACATACACACATATCATCTTCCCCGAAGTTTCTACTTACAAAAGGGAGATCTCTGGACTTTTATGCTTACCAAAGGAGATACAGACACAAATATCATCTTCCCCGAGGTTTATGCTTACTGAAGGGAGATCTCTGGAGGTTTATGCTTACTAAAAGAGATTCACATGCATACATATCACCATCCCCGAGGTTTATGCTTACTGAAAGGAGATCTCTAGAGGTTCATACTTACCGAAAGAGATTCATACCGAAACGACATTCATCGCTATACGCAATTGTTGCTATACGCAACATTCTTCCCTAAAAGTTAAGGTCACCCATATGGAAAGTTTGGAACAAGGCGCTTCCGAAGGAATTCATATCTTCATTCACAACATTTCTCCCCAAAAATCCAAGGTCAGTCGTAGGGGAGATTTCCGAAGGAACGAGGCACTTCCTACGAAACTTACATCTACAACCTCTTCCCAAAAAGCCAAGGTCAGTTGTAGGGAAGACATCTGAATCATAACTCACATCATTCTTCCTGAAAAGCCAAGGTCAGCCGTAGGAAAGGTCTTTAAAGGAACAAGCCATCTATGACTAGAGTTGCATCATCATTTACTCCTAAAAAGCCAAAGTCGGCTGTAGGGAGAAAATCGCCCAAGGATTCAAGCGCTTCCGAGAGAGTAAAACCGCATGGGGGCGTGGTAATAGGTAAAACTAACCTTTGTTTTGCAAGTACCGGAGAAAAGGGTAACTCGAGGTGTAATCCCCCGTAATTTTCGGATATTTAKAATTATATTTTCTTATARATATAAAACAATTATTTTATAAAACGATRCAATTTATTTAAATCCCATTTAATTTTTTTATTATTTTCGCTTAAGATATATTTTATGATATCTTTTTACTTGATTTTATTTTATTTTATCCAAAACAATTGTTTAACAAAAAAAAATATTTAAAAAGATTAATCTAGCCAAAAAAAACCTAGATAATTAAAGGGTTTATTTCTCCTTACTTCACCCTTTCACGCCACTTTTAACAGATTTCAAAAAAAAAAGAAGAAGAAAAACCTGCTGCCCGCCCTGCCTTGCGCTACCGTCGCTTCCACCTAGCCGCCCTCCTCTCGCCGGTCCTCTCTTTTCCTTTTCCATCTTTGCTTTCCTTTTTCCTCTTTTCCTGTTTAAATTCATGTTTAATTGGTTTTTGATGTTAAAGCTTGTAATCAAATTACTTAACAATATTTGAATAGTTGTTAGTATTATTAACTTGTTTTGATGAATTCAATTAAGCAAAATTTCCAGATTTATTGAATTCAAAATAGGGTTTCACGTTTTGATTAATCTGTCCAGTTTTAGTATTCGATTTAATATTTTCTTCTTTTCAATAAAATACAAATCTTTGGTCGAGTAATGTTCATACTAATATACATTTTGTAAAATTTCAGAATTTTCAAAGCATGTTTACTACTCCGTATTTTAAACAAATTCGTTTTTGAATCGATAGTTTTTCAGGTTTCAGGTTCGGTTTTTGATTTTTCATTATTTTTCTGTTTGTCAATAATTTACGAAATGTTTGTCGAGTGATCTCTATGATATTATACACCTTTGTAAAATTTCAGAATTTTTCCAAGCTGATTTACCATTTAATAAATTCGTTTCGAATGCACTGTTTTTCATAAACCGATTCGGTTTTAATTTTTACTTATTTTCTTCATCTGAAATTTACGAAAATTTGTGTGAATATTCTGTATGCAACTATACACTCTGTATAAAAGTTTCATAAATTTTCGTATAGTTTAATATTTTATAAATTATTACATGAATTGACATTTTTCGATTTCAAAATATGTTTGTTATTAAAATTAAAAATATTTGGCACGAAATACAAGTTAATTGATATTTCAGAGTTATTAAACATATTCAAAGTGATTTAACCATTTGAAACTATGGTTTTAAAGTTTCTAAGAAATAATGAATAGTTTATTGTATAAGCGTTGAAGTTAATCTTTAAAACATGTTCGAGGTTGATTTTTAAAAGTTTATGGGGTTTCAAGGAATATGTATTGCTGTAATTTTTGTGTTAGGAATCAATAATAATTGATTTCTATTTGGTTGTAGAGGAAATTCTCCTTGAGTTATTGTTGAAGTGAAAAACACATAGCTGGATTGTTTTCTTCACAATACGTACTACTCGGAACCTTGATGTTTTTGTACGCTTGAGGATGTTTGAGAATTAGAAGCATGAGTAAACGTCGATGAAATTATTTGGAGTCACGAATAAATTATTATTGTGTCTTAGTCTATATCCGTGGAAATTGAGGAATAAATGTGGGAAATTCACTCTTGAGATTGTTATGAAGTTTAATGGTCATTTTCTTATATGAGGTGGTTTATAATACAGGAATGAATAAGTGGAGTCAAGTATCACTTGCTTCATGAGGTAAATTTGGTATATGGTTGAATTAAGTGGGGTTAAGTGTATCTTACTCCATGAGCGATTTTATTACTCAGTCATGACAGAGTACGAATTGGGTAAAGATGTATTCAAGTCTATCTGACGAGGTTAGTTGGCTTGTCCAACAGGTTTATTAATTAAAGGAACGATTATTGTTAAAACGAGTTTCAATGTGAATTGTGGTCTTGTTTGTGAGTCATTTGAATTTGTAATAATTAACAGTTAAATAAACTATGAAAAAGAGCAAAAAACTCTGGATTGTGCACGTCTAGATTTTGACAATCAGGGTAGGGGTTGCGATTTTATTCCTCCTTCCTAGGGCCGTCTGATCAACGCGTCTCTTTTTATTTATTTTAAAAAATAGATTTACTAAAATGGTTAGTTTTGAGATCTCATCTAACTATGGTGACGGTAGCGCCCGTTCGCCATCTGTTATTGAACTTTGATGCTTTCGACGGGAGCATGAGGAATTGAACTGTGGCACTAGTGTGTCTGATGAATGTGGCACCTCGTGTGTCTGGGATTGGACAACCTTGTCTATTGCTCAATCATATCTAAATAAGTATAATATATTGTGTCATATATTGGAGTCGAGTTAATTATTTGCAGGTATAATTAGTTAACAGACTGTTGATATTTTGGATTGTATTGTGTTGGATAGGCTTATGTAATGAGTAATATATATTGGTCTGAGTTTGGAGTCTTTGTATGTGTATAATGTTGTTAAGTGGTTATGAACACCACAGTTGGTTTCTTTTGTTTCAAGCAGGGTCGAAATCGTATGCCAGTTTTTAGGGGAGATGCTGTCCGTTTGTTTACTGATTTCGTAACTTGTATGTACTCAGCTTTGCTGATTGTGTGCTTTGTATTGTTTGTTGTCGTCCACACTTTCTTTCTTTTGGTGGACCTGTGATGATCCTTATTTCATTTGGAAATTATGGGGAGCAATAAAGTAACTAGGACTTGGATGGATGGTCTGAGTGGAGAGCCGAACGTACCTTAATAATTTATGCACGTATCGTAGACTTTTCAGAACGTTTTGATATTTCGGGTTTTGTTATGTTTTTAAAAAGGGATTTTACCTTGGTTTGCAAATAAGGGTCGTAATAGTTCCAACTTGTTAAACGAGTTTTACATGTTGGGATTTTAATACTTTGGTTTGAACTATTTCGCTATCTTGATTTCCGCTGCAAATTATTATTATTTTAGCCTAAACATTTTAACACTTGGCGGTGACATCCCAATGGTTCTCCATATTTTCATTTAATATTTCACAGGTAAAGTGGAGAATTATTGGGGTGTTACACGAGGACACAAAACGTCTTGAGCTATCCTCCATCCCGAATCGAATAATTTGTCTTTTGTCTTACGAGAGCACTCGTATCTCCAAACTCATTCAAAGTAAAGGATTTTGTAGACATCCTAATGTGCCCCCAAATTGAGTAGTCTGTGATGAATAGTACAATATTTCGTGATTGGTCCAATTTCGAAAGTTATGACTAAATTCACGAATTAAACTCGTTGGCACAAATCGAAGTGAAATTAAGCCCAAAACCATGCACTGAGGGTTCGATAAAAAGCGGAAAGTGTTTATTTTAGTTATTTTAATTATTTTCGATTTTAGGCCTTGCATATTTAGTAATAGGATTTTTTAGAATAATTTCTAACGGTCATTTCTAAGATTTTTACTTTTTATCACATTCTTCTCAGTTTTTTTAGTCCGCCAGTATTTTTAGTTTATTTTTCGAATTTTATAAGACTTTCTATTATTTTTATAATATTTCTAGCATTTTATAAAATGATTTTCAAAATAAATAATTTTTGAAATTCTAGAAGAAATCTGGAAATTTCGAGAATAATCCGGAACGTTCTAGAGGCATAATCTTCTTCTCCAAGATACCTCGAATTCCAGAATATTCTCGGATTCGAGGTTAATAAGCAATATTATGAAGATTCTCGAAGATATTTTACGAAAAATAGGAAAAAACTGAAGCGTAAATAAGCTTACAAAGAGCGTATAAGCATATATATGCTCTAGGTACACGTCAGCATACACGACAACATACACATCATCAAGAGCATATATACGCTCAATTCTTTCTTGTTCGCACTCCACGCCTATAAAAAGACCCTCGGGTGCTAATTCACACATTAACTAATCCTTTGGCTTACTTACAAACCAAAAACCCTCTCAACAACAACAACAATAACAACAACAGGAGTAACAGTAACAACAACATCAGTAGTAACAACAACAACAACAACAACAACAACAACAACAACAACAACACAACAACAACAACAACAACAAAAAACAACAACAACAACAACAACAACAACAACAACAACACAACAACAACAACAACAACAAACAACAACAATAACAACAACAGCAGAAGCACAACGCACCAGCAACAACAACAACAACAACAACAATAACACAACAACAACAACAAGGGAGCCGAAGAAAGCGAAGCGGGAGAAGTATTTGAGCGGTGTAGGACTATTGGAGACGGTTTCCTTCCTTTTTTCCTTCTCTTCTTTGGGGGAAGATAAGGGAGTTGTTGTATTTTGAAGCAATCCAGTCGTTCTTCAGGGCTCAGGACATTGGGGCACGTGCAGCTGCTCACATCTTCAGTCGGATAGGCTTCGCTATTGCTAGAGGAGTGGGCCCCAGATTGTATCTCGACTCCCTCCAATTTCTTGTAGATCACTTGATTCTTTTTTTGTTGCTTGTAACGCTTACCACGTTTGGGTGTTTTCATAATAATAATAATAATAATAATAATAATAATAATAATAATAATAAATATAATAATAATAATAATATAATAATAATAAAATAATAATAATAATAATAATAATAATAACACTAATAAAAATAATATAATAGTTCTTACTACGTAATAGTTACTACACTAATAATTAGGCAATAATAGTCGAATTAATAAAAAAACAACTTAATCAACAATAATACCAAAAAGATATAACACAACTTAGTTGCATTGGGAATGCCATGCATAACGCACTCTCCTTATGTCGATACACCCATTAGTAAAAAAGTAAGTTCTATCTTACATTGCAAGTCATCAAGTTCGGGGGTTACCATGCAACCTAAACAAGAAGAACAATAAACTCAAATAGCATAACACAACAAGAATTGGTGAACGGTCGACCGAGGTTACGACCGATTGGCGGCGATAACAGGGTTTACTGACCGAATTTCGGTCGGTGTATCGGTCGTGTGGTGGATAGTCGGTGAAAAAATTCACCGACCGATTTTCGACCAAAAGCGATTGGTGGGAAAACAATTTACCGACCGAAAATTCGGTCGGTCAAAACAAATGGTCGTACTACCGAACAACAATTTACCGACCGAAATTCGGTCGGTAATACACTAATACCGACCGAAATAAAAATGTTCGGTATTACAGACGAAATTCGTCGGTAAATTGTACTTCCCGCTTTTTTTGATGGAAACTCCATTTACGACCAAAATTCGGTCAATAAATGAAGTTTACCCGCTTTTTTTCTCCTGTTTTATTTACCGATCGAAATTCGGTTGGTAATATGGTCATGTGACATAAAAAAAATTCAACTTCCAACACTGAATCACAACAATAAAATAAAATTATACTTTATATACAAATACAATATAAAAAATGAATATCTTTAAATATACTAAATCAGCTAAACTTTATATACAAATAACTCCAACCTCATCAGCTAAGTATGTAAGCGTCGTACAGTAGAGGGAAGCAGCAACTGTCCTGCTGTCATCTGTTCTATCACCCATGGATTTGGAAGTTCAATTATCTATCCTGCCAACCTTCTTCCTTACAAAAAAATAAATAAACAGAATTATAAGAACGTCAAGACACTGAAGCACACAAATGATGATTAATGACAATAATCAACCTCAATCAAAGTTGCAACCATGCATGAATTTGTGATTAACCCTTAAAAATACTTTTGAATAAGTCTCCAAGAGAAATGATAAAGCTCAATAACAATATACCAATTTACAACACAGATAACTTTTCAAAAAAAAAATAAAAAAATTACAACATAGATGAGATAATTTTCAATATCATGGAAAAAAGGTAAATATTTTGGCCATGGCGTTATGAATTTCCTCGTATGTAAGAACTAGTTTCATATTCAAGGAATGATGAACAACTTTGTGCTCGTAGGACAAATACTATGTCTTATGCATTAAAATACTTTGTCCACATTTGTAGTCAACAGTCTTTGTCTCGGTTCAAATGCAACCTAGTCTTTAGAACAGCGAGTACTATAATATATAACGATGGTACGTCTTATGTATCAGAGATCACGTTGTAACAGGGTTACGTTAATCTCTGCTATGAATAGATACTTTTTACTTAAAGAGTATACCAATTGCAAATTGTATTTTTAGGTTGGAGTTTTGATATACTCTGTACTAGGATTAGATTAACAAAACTAAAATAATCAACAAAGAGTTGAAGTTAGGTGATGAAATAAGATTAACGTGAACTAAGTGAGAATTTCTTGAATTCTTGTCCTAACTTAGCCAAATGAAAGTATCCAACCCGCATACATTTTGACTACAAAAGCTTCTTATCCACTAGTGTTTGTCACCTTGGTTTTTTTTTTATTTTAATTATGGTACACCTACTGACTTTCCTTTTATTTTCATGCTAAAGCACAATTTCGTGGAAGTAGACTCCAAATACCGGATCATTTGTCACCTCTAGTTGCATTTGTCTTTTTATGTAGTAGTGTCAACACCCATAATTGCTCCTCTTTCCATAGAGATAATAAAATGAACAACAAAATCACATGCATCAAATTGTGAGGATGAGATTGTGAGGTATTAAAAATATTAATTTGTATTTTATTTTTTGAGATAAATTACAAATTATTTGATTAAATATAAAATAACGATTGATATATAAAGTAAATAATAGAGTTTACTTGAGTTGTTAAAGTCGTCTTTTACAAATACACATATTATAATTAATTTAATAATATTTAAAATACAATTTAACAAATACACATCAAGTCCGGATGAATCAGTTATAGAGGGCGGTAACCAAGTTTAATACATTTCACAATTTTCAACATATATTTATCTCATTATCCCCAAACTTTGTAGTTTATATTAGTACCTATTCTCTTAATGTTTTTTCCATTTATTTCGTTTCTATGTTTGTTGTATGAACTTTAAGGGTTAAAGACTGCCGATTTTAAGTCACTATTAATAAATAAGTAACTTAGTTAAAAAAATAGGTTATATAATTATATGAGCTAAATTAGAGCTTTCAATGTTAAATAGGTTGATCAAGTTCATTTTAGGTAGGACAGATCCTTTCGGATAATCCTATCCGATCGACCCAAAACTTCGAATATCCGAAATTTTTGGATCGATAAAATTCCGAAYCGGATTCGTTYCGAARTAATCGGAGATTCGAAATCGCGGATATYCGAAACTTCAGATTGGATATTCRGATATCCGATTGATTYAATTTTTAAAAAATGTTTCTTTTTTAAAAATTTTATTCTTCCTTCTTTGTCTAGTTTAGAACATGTTCAGTATCTATAGAAAATTCAGTGGATTATAACATGGGAAATTTAATTTTTATGAAAACATTAATCAAATTG
>SNQN01005986.1:16283-41230 GCA_008642245.1 Bassia scoparia
AAGAAGAGAGATATCAAGTTACATGTCAACATTGCATGCAAATTTCTCAGACTAAAAACAGACCTATGTCCGTGACGTTCACCAAGGTAGTCCTTAATCCTGATTAGGCTATTATTTAAGTCAACCTCATCCTCGGAAAGCATGGGATCGTCTGCATTTCCCCAGTAAGCCGAACGAAGAATGATCCTCGAGGACTCAGACCGCACGGGACACGGCTTACAGGTAAAATAACCTTTGTTTTGCAGGTACCTGCGACTCGCCGGCGAAAAAGGAGTACTCAGGGTCCGCAGAACGTCTTGTATTGCTGCTCAGTCCGAAATCTATACTTTGACTTTCGTCTTACTGAGACCATCGTCTCTCCAGATCAGTCAAAGTGGGGGCTTCTGTAGACAACTAAATGTGTGCTCCCCATGAGTATCCGTGATCGAAAATCCCGGCTATCGCAATTGTTTCGACTCAGAAAAAGATGCTTTGAACTCAAAATTGGAAATAGTGAGGTCGTAACTCGGCAAATGAGCCAGAGGTCAATACCAGGCAAAAGATATTTTCTTTCGGTTTTTTCGAATAATCTCAAAGGTTTTTTCAAACAAGTACGCTGGCGATTCTCATGCTTTTTTTGTTTTTCATCATGTTCGTCACATTTTTCTGAATCCCCCGCCAGTTTTAAATTATCGTTTCTGATTTTCTATGATTTCTATGAATTTTGCAATGTTAATACGCCCAGAATTACCCAGAAAAACATGAATAATTAGAAAATAACGCGGAATGTTCTAGAAACGTCTCTTGTGAAGAGAGCGTCTAAATAAATCCGTAATCTTAGAAAATCGAGACATATGGCAAAAGATTATTCCGAATTGAAATATTTCAGATTTTTTTGGAAAACTATATACGCAAAAACCTGTGTATATACTGCTCCTAAGGAGCGTCATATACGCAGAAGCCTGCGTATAAATCGCTCCTAGGAGCGTATATACGCAGAGCCCATGGTATTATCGCTCCTAGGCAGCGTATATACCAGGGTTATGAGATTTTCGGTAAGCTCCTTGAAGGACGATATACGCTCCATAGAGCGATATTACCTCCCATGAGCGTAATATAGCGCTCTCCTTGCCTCCTCGGCCTATAATATCCTTGCTCATCATCCGAACTACGATTCCACGACATCACACACGGTTTTCAGACGACTTCTATTCTGTTCTCTCTGCTCTAACTTACGTATCTCTCTCAACCTCAACACTCTAAAAACACATTCTTCTTGATTTAAGCACGATTCCTGTTCGATACAAAGCGAAAAGGGTATAAATCTGAGATTACTCACCAAAAACATATTTTCACTCTTTTTTTAATTCTTTTGTCTCTATTAATTTGATAACCCATTATTTGAGTTTTAAATTATTACAAACAGATGTAGACTCTTTTAATCGTTTCATGTAAATTATGTAGGATTTTCTAATGTTTTCCAATGTTCCTGGTTTTTCAGGTTTTCATTCTTTACATTAAATACTTATTATTATTGTCAATCATCTTGTCACAATTCATGTATATGCATCGTTATTTGTAATACTAACATTGTTCTTTGTCTGATAGCAATCTCGATCAAAGCACGTCTTTGAGTTTTTGCTTTAAACGATTGTGTAATTTCAGTGACAAGGTGAGAAGGAAACATAATATATACATGCTTGCTAACGCTTTGTTTTCCATGCTATATATATATATTTCTATCACAACTTGTATATATTGATTAACAAGACCGGAATTTTAATCGCTTGTCACATAAGTCAGATATCAATGACGACGGCTTTAAGGCACCTTATTAATATGACTAACAATCAGGTCGCCTTGTCCATTATAGAACGTCTTGTTTGTATATATATACAAACCACTAATCATATTAGATTAAATGCACTTTCAAGATCAATTCAAAGGGCTCTTTGCAATTCAATTGTTATGACTATGGAACACATGAGACGGTCAGGGCTACATGGGGCGGATTGTTAGCCCCTGATCCAATACGTCTCCCCGAACCCACTTTGGTTACGGACCTAATTTGTGGGCCACTAGTTTGGCAACCAATGTTTCGGGCGTCCGTGAATAACCTATATAGGCAGACGGTGGCGATCCCCATCAATTCGACAACACACCCACGCATTCAATCGGATTCCATGGCCAATCAGCACTGAGCTGAGGTCCCCCCCCTAAGGCGGGGCGAAGCCACAGTTTTTGGCGACTACACTGGGGATATTCACTTTGGTGAGTGGACAGACTTGAAAGTCTCGTAGTTCATATTCATGAATTAAGATTTTAGCTTGTGACCGCTCTCGAATAGGGTCATGGTCCAGCACCTGGTCTCAATTGGGCATGTTACATGCTCGAGACCCCTCAAGGGATATACTACTGGTGCATGTGGTTAATCAGAGTCACATGGCTAAGTAGTTATCCACGCCCATGCCCGCTATGCACGTGTTACTAGATACGTTGTATATAAGCGGGTATCTCGGCCATACATCACCAGATGTTGTGGTGGTGAAAGTTGGACCCAGCTCTATCTTAGGCATGTACCTAAATCAAGATACAAGCGACTAATTCACTCAGATCCTGACCTTAAGTGAATAAATTGGATTTGTGTTTCAACAATCGTGCTTGTTTAACTTGTGACCTTCATTCAATCCAAATTCTTAACCACCAATAAGCCCAGTCCCTTATACTTGGTCAAGAACATGAAGTTTGACGATCCATTAGGCCTTTTCAAAATCAATCAACTCATTCGACCTAGAATCTACTTTAGGTCGATTCATCCAATGAGTCTTAAATCTACTTAGATTCGACCTTTTAAACCTAAACTAGGTTCAAATTCAATCTTAATCAAGAACCTACCTAAATCTGAATTGGTTCAACCCAAGAGCCTTGAACGAATTAGGTTCGCTTCAACTTCCAATTCTAAGAACCTAAAAACGAACTAGGTTCGATTCATAGACTCAACCCTAGGAACTTGATTCAAGGCTAGGCCCATTCAATTTCAAGTGGCTCGTAGGTCTAAGAGGTCCTTAATTCTGAATAAGCTCCATCTTAGGTTTAGGTCCTTTCTCGAGTCTACACTTAAATCAGATTTATGGTCTAGAGCCCAATCAAGTTACTTCGAGTTCAATTCCTTAAGTCCAGAACCTCAAGACTGAGTTAGGTTTGTTCTAAGAGTTTCAAGTAGACCAAATCTTTTGTTTTCCTTGGGTTCTAAGTGGTAAATTTCTTGTTTTCAGCAAGAATACAAAGACTCGCAACTTGTCTCTGGGGCCTAGACAGAGTAACAAGAAGCCAAACCCACGCGCTCTATCGACCAAGACACTTCCATGGCAACACGAACAAGCAGCTCACGCTATTCTAAAAGCCTCGAGTCTGCTGAATTCTCGCCTGATGCCCAAGAAGGCATTGGGGAGCTGAAAGAAAAGAGGACCCAGGAAAACCTCTCGATCTGACGGGGAGGAAGAAGACCGATGCTGAGACATCCACTCCTCCTCCGAAGACTGAAGACGGAAAATAAGGTGGAGCCAACTAAGAAGAGTTGGTCAAGGAGAAGTCCGAAAATTTCAGTTCAAGGGCCTCGGTTGCTGATTATGAGATTCAAGGGCCAGCTTCCTAAGATTTGTCATCACTATTTGCCCAAGTTCAAAGGGAAACTGAAGACGGCCAGAAGACCAACTCCGCACTTCAATATCTCAGGTCTTAAAGGAGAGCAAGAAGCTAATTCACTTCGGTGTTCCCATTACTTTGGACACCCATCCATCCAGGTGGTTCAATGCCTCGAATCACGCCAAACCGATGATTGGGATATTCAAATCACGATTTTCTAAAGCAGTACAGGTACAGATCTCCCACTCCTGTCGGTCTCCGTGAACTAGAGGCACAGCAAGGTGAGAGAGAAAATTCTCTACTTTTTATAGGTGGCGGGAGAAAGCCGCTCAAATGACCAATCGACCGAAATAGGAGATCAGTTCGCACGTCAAAGAACCTTCAGCCCAAGTAGCGAGAGCCACTCAAGTTTCACCCATTGATTCATTTTACTGGGCTCTACAAGGTGCTCCTAGTTGAGAAAGATGTTCAAGCCCAGAAGTCTAAGGAACGGTGGGGGCTTTAACAAGAAAGGTGGCTTCTCTTTTTCCAACACTGATCAAGTCAGCCACTTACCAATGACAACTCTTCAACCATCCCGGCTCTTTTCAACACAGGCTCGAGGACCACCAAGGACATTTTTTCCAATTGGCATGACTATGAGCAGGCCTTTGACAGGTAATTGCAAAAGGTCACTTTGCTCCTATTGGACTCCACCCAGATCCTTCAGATGACAAGAATCTAAGAATTGGATCCCAATGCTTATTGCAGTTCACCAAAGGAAAGGGGTCACCCACTGAGAATTGCACTCGTTGAAGCATAGGATTCAAGACATGGTTGAAGATGGTCGCCTCCTCCCTCAGGGCGAAGGATAAGATCAACATTCCACCAGCCCACTTGCTAAAACCATGAGTCCCAAGGCGTGGGTCAATGATCCATGCGGCCTTCTTTAGATGAGTCATAGAGTCCCTAAGTACTAGCATTATATTCAATTTCAATTCACTGCTTTTGAGTCTTGTAGTCTCTAAAATAAGCCATTATGTTTCAGTTTTCATTCAATCACAAAAAATGATTTCATCTTGTTTGGCAATGATTATTTTTCTCATCCTATGCAAGTCTCAACCCTCCATTGGCCACCAACTGGTTTAATCTAATTGATTTAATTTATTGAAATTGAACAAGCCCAATCGAGAGGCCTTCTTTCAACAGCTCCATCAAAATGACCCCATCCCTCATACTTTGTACATAAATCAAAATCCCTTGCAACCTTTTTAGCCACAAACACTATCATTAGCCTATCTTTCTTTTCATCACCCACAATCTACCTAACCCTTTGGACCAAAACGCGTGCGAGGAAAAGACACGTCAAAAGAAGAAAAGAAAAAGTAACATGGGCAAAAAAAAAAAAAGAAAAAAAAGAGAGCAAAGATCAAAGTTCAATACAAAGTCTCAAAATGCAAATCAATGTCAAAATCCCAACAAAGCCCAGATCAAATAAAAAGCAGAGTCAAAAAGCACACTGCGCACTCGTGGGTCACTTCAATCATAAGCCTTTTTCCACCCTCAAACCACAGCCTCACATTCAACCAAAAAAGCCCATCTCAACACGAGGCATTGTCAAATCATCATTAGTAACTACGGTGGCTGATTCATAAGGATACGTAGGAAGCCTCTTCCGAGGTTCGAGGCGCATTAACATTAAATCGCTTGAGGCCTTTTTGAGTGCTTTGACTTGCTAAGGATTTGATTATGTTGGCCAGTCTAGAACCTCGACATAGACTCATGTTGGACCACCATCATAGCCGACCTCGTACTACCACCATCTTTTGACCCTTAGCCACAAATTTGACCCTTTTATCTCGACATAGCTCAATGATCTTTGGTCACCTTCAAGGACTCATTGGCTCAATCCCAAAGAAGTAAAGGCCCCTGACCTTTGGGTTGTACATTCTTGTGGGAACTCATCCATATAATCTATCAACCTTCCCTTGTTGCTCTGAAGCCGGTAAAGTCTCGCTGGGGCTCGTCGCCATCATGGCCCTTAATTTCCAGTTGGGGGCTTCTTGTCTCTACAGGAGCTATTACGTGTTCAAAGTCTTTTGCTATCAAGAGAAATCCTGAAAATACTTTTGGACCCTGTCACTTTCCAATCAAAGTCACTGTCCCAATTATCAAGTCACGTCCAAATGTCTACCTTTCTCTAAGTCTCTTTCAATGACACTCTTCAATAGGCACTGTACTGAGGATTAGACTCTAGTATCGTCCTTTCATGTCTAGACCAGACCTAGACCAGATCTTCAAATTCAAAGGATTCCAAAATCATTCTAGAATCAACCTAGATCAAGATCTCTCAAATCATGTCTTGAAACAGACCTAGACAAGACTCTCAATCAAAGAACATCTCACAGACATCGCCTAGAACCAGACCTATGACAAAGACTCTTTCAAATTCAAAGGTCAATTCAAATTAATGTCTAGAACAGATCCTAGACAAGACTCTTCAATTCAATTCAATGGCTCTTGCCCCTTTTCATATAAGGTCACAAGTTACATGGTCAACATTGCATGCAAATTTTCTCAAGACATAAAAACAGCCTATGTCGTACCAAGGTAGTCCTAATCCTGAATTAGGGCTATTATTTTCAAGTCAACGCTCATTTCTCTCGGAAAGCATGGTGCGTCTGCATTTCTCCAGTAAGCCGAACGAAGAAGATCGCTCAAGGACTCAGACCGCACGGGACAATCGCTACAGGGTAAAACTACCTTGTTTTGGCAGTTCCGTCCCGGCGAAAAAGGGTAACTCAGGTCGCAAGAACGTCTGGAGTTGCTCTCCGTCCATCGAATACTTTTGACTTTCGTCTTATGAGACCATCGTCTCTCCAGACTATCAGTCAAAGTGGGGGCTTCTGTAGACACCTAAATGTGTCTCCCCAATAATAAATCTCGTGATGAAACATACCGCGTCTGCGCAATTGTTTCCGACTCAGAAAGATGCTTTGTAACACAAATTGGAATACGTGAGGTCGTACTCGAATTAATTGAGCAAAGGTTTCAAATTACAAAGGCAAAAATAGTTTCTTTCGGTTTTCTTCGATATCTCTCAAAGGTTTTCAAACAAGTTACGCTGGCCGATTCTTCATAGCTTTTTTGTTTTCATCACATGTTCGTCACATTTTCTGAATCCGCCAGTATTTTTAAATTATTTTTCTGATCTTCTATGATTCTATAATTTTGCAATGTTTAAAATACGCAGAATACGCAGAATACTGAATAATTAGAAAATATCGCGGAATGTTCTAGAAACGTACTTCTTGTGAAAGGAGGCGTCTAGAATAATCCGTAAGTCTTAGAACACGAGAACATATGGCAAAGATTTATTCCGAATTGAAATATTCAGATTTTTTGAAAACTTATATCGCAAAACCTGTGTATATACCTCCTAGGAGCGTATATAAGCAGAAGCCTGCGTATATACGCTCCTAGAGCGTAATATGACGCAGGGTTGAGGAATTTCGTAGCTGCCTTTGAGAGCGTATATACGCCTCCCCATGCAGCGTATATACCTCCCATGGAGCCCGTATATACGCTCCTCCTCTTGCCTCCCTCGCCTATAAATATGCCTTGCTCATCAGTGTCCGAAACAGTAACGTATTTCCACGAAAGATTTCACAGCAAAATTTCGTTTTCAAGACACTTCTATTCTGTCTCTCTCGTCTCTAACTTACTATTCTCTCTCACACTCCAAACCTCTAAACAACATTCGTTCTTGCAGTCTAAGATCGATTCTGTTCGATTCACAGCGATAAGGGTAATAAATCTGAGATTACTCACCAAAAAACATATTTTTCAACTCTTTTTTAATCCTTTTGTCTCTCTTAATTTGACTAACCATTATTATGATTTAATTCAATTAAAACAATGTAGAATCTCACTTTTAATGTTTCATGGTATATTAGGATGTTTCTTATGTTTTCAATGTTTTCCATGGTTTTGGTTTTCATTCTTTTCATTAATACTTATTATTAATGTCATCATCGTTGTCACAATATCATTATATGCATATCGTTATGTCAATACTTAACTATGTTTCTTTGTCTTTGATTAGCAATTCGATCAAAGGACGTCTCTTTAGTTTTTGCTTTAACGATTTGTGTATTGTGCAGTGACAAGTGGAAGGACAACAATTTATATCAAGCTTGCTAACCTTTGTTTCCATGTCTTATATATATATATATTTTCTATCACATGTTATATGATTAAACAAGACCGGAATTTAATCGCTGTCACATTAAAGCAGATAATCATGGACGAGCCGGTTTATAGGACCCTTATTAATATTGACTAACAATCAAGCGATCGCCTTGTCCATTATATGAAGTAATTGTTTGTATTATAATAGCAACTCACCTAATATTATTAGATTAATGCACTTTCAAGATCAATTCAATATGCTCTTTGAATTCAATTGTTATGAAAATTATGGAACTACTAATGAGACCGAGTAGAGGCCGCTAATGCGGGCGGATTGGGTACTGATCAATCCGTACCATGTCCCGACCCACAACTTTGGTTACGGACCTATTGTGGGGCCACTATTTGGCAGCCAATGTGGGCGTCCGGTGAATACCTATATAGCACTGTGGCGATCCTCAATTCCGACAACAGCATCCCCAACGATTCACATGCGGATTCCATGGCTAATCCATGACACTGAAGCTGAGGTCACGCCCACCCCTAAGGCGGGGCGAAGCCCTACCACGCCCCACTTTGGCAAACGACAGAGGTGGGATAGCACGGGATACTGATTTTCCCTGGCCGCTGGTGAAGTGTGAGCATGAATCTGGCACTTGTGACATTTTGAGCCAAGTTGGCTGGCATCTTCCTCTCAAGGTAGGCCAATAATAACTCCCGTTCGAAGAGTTTCAGCTAAAACTTGCCCCAATATGAAGGATCCACCTGGCCTTGGTGGATATCATCCAACACTTCTCCCTTTCTTCTGGAGTGATACACTTGAGCAAAGGGTAGAAAAAGATTTCTGTAAGCTGGCCATTCCAATATACAAATCCGTGTCCCGCCGGGTAGAATTCTCGTTTGCTTGTATTCAACGATCTGTCCATCAGGTGCTTCCCCGATTGATGTAAGAAATCCTCGCTACTCGTCTTCTGTCGCTGATTCTTAACTTCCTAAGAAGACGGACCTGGAGAGTTCCTGTAGCCGAGCTAGCCACTTTGGACAAGGCCGTCATCTGATTGTTTTTTGACCTAGCCCACCTTGCACTAGGTGAAAACGATCCAACCTTCGACTTCCTTCTTAAAACCATTCTCCAATAGTTGACACATTTTCACCCTGGCCCGTCTCCGTTGACTACTCACCACCAGCTGAGAGTCGGACATAGCCAGTCATTTTTGTGCCCCAGCCCTTGCACATCCGATCCGCCACTAAAGCTTGACTCAGCCCATTGTTGGAACGTTTGGAACTGAACTCATGGCATACTCGAATGTATCTCTCTGGTGATTTGAACAGGATTCCTGCCCGCAACCATTTTGAGTAGATAGCATCTACAAATAATGCCACACGCGCTTGATCGTTTGGCTGGGGAGGCCTGGTCATTTCACAATAAATCCGCTAAGGCCCAAATGCCCCTTTATGCTTTACCTGGGTTCAACTCTAGGTTAAACCGCGTTCAAATGCTATAGCCCATTTAAGCATCCTTCCAGAAAGACCCGCTTGGTCAAGGTTTTGCTTGATTGCTGGTCGGTGTAGACAACGATTCTATGGGCCGCGAAGTAAGGGAAAAGTTTTTTGCTAGCCATCATGAGTGCCAAGACAAACTTTCAGAAAAATGTAAACATAGCGTATTTCCCTCATTGAGTCATGGCTTACAATAAACGAACTGAGCTCCTTTTTCCCTTTCGGCCACCAGTACTGGCCGACAGAGCATGTTCGGCCTAGACCGAGAGATACATATAACAAGGTTTCCCTCCATAAAGATCACCAACCTTGGAGGGGTGTAGATGTTCGCTTCAATCTTGACAAAGACAGCTTCAGCTCTTCACTCCCACTCGAACTTAGCACTCCTTGCTTGATTGCCTTAAAGAAATATTGACATTTTCCCAGATTTGGAGAGAACCTGCAATGCGCCGCTAAAACAAACCCGTCAGTCTCTGGACTTCCTTCACATTTCACGGCGATGATGTCAAAACCGCTTTGACCTTGTCGGGGGGTGGCTTCATAACCTCTTTTCGTCCACCAAGATCCCAAGAACTTGCAAGAGTTATCCAAAGACGCACTCTTCGGATTTAATTTTCATCAAAAATGTCACATAATGTCGAATGTCTCTCGTAATACTGACATGATTTCCTCTTTTTACTCTTGATGATCATTCCATCAATGTACGGCTTTCTACATTCCTCCAAGCTGCTTAGCGAAATGGTGTTTACACATCTTTGAAGGTAGCATGGGCGTTTCTTAAGCCAGGGCATTACTTGTAACAATACAACCCCATTGTCAGTGACAAAAGGGCGTTCTTGTCCTGTCTTCCTCCCTTAAGAGGGATTTGATGATCCTGAATATAGGCATCAACGTAAGCTCATTGGCCTCGTGCCCTGCTTGTAGAATATACTAGCTGTCATCTTTGGGATGGGAAGCTATCTTTTGGACAAAGCAATTGTTCAAATCTTGTAATCCACACACGCCCCTCCATGTCCCATTGGTTTGGGAACTAGGCCACTTTGCCACCACACTCAGGATATGGCAAGGACGGATGAACCAGCGTCCCAGCAATTTTTAACCTCCTCGTCGGCTGCCTTGCTTTCGGACTCGACCCAAGGTTCCTTCTTTGTTTCACTGGCTTTGAAAGTGGGTCACATCAAGACTATTGGCGGACCTTGATCCAGCACTGGCCTCCTCGCTGAGAATGCAAAACATCTTATACTCTCTCTAGCAAGTCCTTGACTCTTGCCGCAACTTAATTGTTCAGTGGATTCCTACTTAAACGCGTTCTCGCCTGGGAAGGTAGGATCTAACTCAATCCTCTTGTTGGCCTCTCTGGCTCTGGCCGAGAAAATAGAGGCAAATAGACCGTGGAATGGCCACATCTCTTGGTGGGACATGAACCTCATTCTTCGCCCAGACTCTCTTCTTGGTGACCCTGTTTTGAAGTCTCTTGACACATCGCTCCTTGCCCCCCAGCCAAGTGGGCTTGACGGTGGGTAAGGTAGCTACCTCGAGCAACTTGTTGATATCTCCATAAATTGTGCCACCTTGTTCCCTCGTCACTTGATGAATTCATCAACAATTAAGTGCGTGACCACCACTGACTTTTGAGCATTGAGTGTTGGCTTGCCGTGATAGACGTTGTAGGCTGTCATATTTTTTAACACACCAGAACTGACTCGCAAGGCATAACAACGTTCTCCGTCAGACGAAGGGTGAAAGTGACCATCCGCAGGTGAATGTTACCACACCCACCCCCAATGATCAGGATTATGGCATGCCACTGTCAACAGTCATTGTAACTTCAGCTTTGAAAGGCATCGAACTTAATGAATTCGGAGCGAGCTTCCCTGTATGTCAATGGATTGTTTTTTCTTTTTTTTTTTTGCGATAGACACCTCTCCGCACTTTCATCTCGACAAGCAGAGGGTCATCAGGGCGGGTGCTTACTTCCCACGACCTTCTCGCAGATGATAACTCTGGGAATTCTCCTCCCTCTTCCATAACCTGGTGCATAACTTGTGAGGAGTCTGACTAGTCCAGTGTGACCTTGGCCGTTGGGCCCGCCGCAGCGAAACTCCGGAGATCGTGTGGACGTTCCCGGAGTCAGAATGCTCCTCATGCCGGGCACCCTCCGTAGAAGGAGATTTTTCCTTTAGAAACTTTTTATCCAATGCTTCTTTACCTTGCCTGATCGAGGCGATCAAGCATGCGTTCAAGTACACAGTGACATTCCAGGCTCTTTGTGGTAATTTGCAAACTTGGACTGTCCCTCTTATCCTCTCTGTTTGATTAGGGGAGGATCGTCAAATGTGAAACCAATCTCGGCTCACCTCCTGTGACTGGAAGAGATCTTTAGTGTATTCACCGTGGGGGTGTAAGCTGATACTTTCCCTTCTTCTAGCCGACCCCTTTTGGGATGTTCCTCCTCCCTCAATGTTCCAAGTGCCAGACCTCTCTTGTCAGACCACCGCTCGTGTGCCTGGTGCTTGATGCTTTGAGAGGGGGGATTACCTTTTCTTTAGCCTTCTTGACGGCAAGACCTCTTCAGCGTGGATTCCATGCCTTCGGGCCATCTCTCATGATTCTCGTTCACAGTCCAACCCATTGCCTGACATTTGGAACTTGAATGGGCTGTCCTCATCTCAGTTCCACGATACGAAGTTTGTCAGGATCCCGGTCTGGCAAGTCTGGAATTTGGAGAGTTTCATTTTGAGCGCTTGACATAGCTCCTCAAAACTCTCATTTAGGCCGTTGCTCGATCTACCCAGTGTAGGATAATCTTTTCTGCTCCTCGCGATGTGCCATGAAATGGTGAGTGAAAGAAAGCCAATTCGTTGGAAGCTTGTGGAGTAGAACCCGTTGGAGGCGCTGAACCACCTTTGTGTCGCCCTTAAGGTGACTTGGAAATACTTCACCATGTAGCATCATCTCGCTTGGGTGGTTAGCAATAGATCTTGTACACCGCAGGTAGATCATCGTGGGTCAGTAGTTCTCATAAGCTCATAGATGGAACTTGAATTCTTCTTGGACTAGCGTAGCCAAGAGGATGATGGCAGAGAAGGGGTTCTGTTAAGTTGGGAAGCGCTGTGCATTCCTCTAGTCACCCATGGGATGTTTGACAGACCCCTATCTGGGTGTGTAACCGCTTTTGGTGAACCCCACGTTGGTGGTATCTACACTCAGGCCTCATGGATGCGAAGAAGGAGTGGCCTGGCAGATTGCTTTGAGCTGGACAGTGTTCTAGAAAAGAACGATGGGGAGGTCCTGTACACACTGGCATAGAACCGAGTCAAAGATGTGCCTCATTCATACCGATGCGCTTGCTTAATGCTCTCAGTTCTCTTTTGTCAAGGATCAAGCCTGCGTCTTGGTTCTTCCTCTTGATCTCATGATCGTTACGGGCACCATGGAGGAAGCTTCACGGTCCTGCTTTCCTCTTCAATGGAGTCCGCGTCTTCTGGCCCTCACGAGAGAGACGTCGTCCTCTACATAGGCTTCCTCAAACCTATATGAGCCACCGCTTGGCAGAGGTTGCTTGGTGGCTGTTGTTGCTGTGTTGCGGAGCTTAGAGTGCTACGGTACTCCTAGCCTGGCCCTTTCTCGTTCCAGAGGAATGTGCTCAGTCGAAACAATTTGCCTTTCGCGTTGGATTTTGACCTTGATGGTCGGGTAGAATGATGGAGGTTGTACTCCACTGCTTGGGACTTGCTGGAGCTTCACTGCTAGTCACCTTAGACTTGCCTGCCTGCAGGCTTTCAAGCGGGCATTCTCCGCTTAGAGAGCATGCAAGTCTACTCTTCAACTCGTCCTTCTAGGAGAAAACGAGCCCATATCTCGTCCACTCCCTTGGAATTTCATCCTTGAGGAGTGTCATGTTAAACGTACCTACTATCCAAGTCCTGAAGCGATAGGTCAGTGTTGTCTTCCAGGCCAACTGGAAAGTGGAGTGGTCGGCGTTGTCTCACCGTTGAGGTTACACTCCTTCTCTGAGGATGGAGGGTGGTCGTCCTGCCGTGTTGATGGTCATCTCCAGGGGATGAAGCCAAGTTCTGATTGCCTCCACAGACGCGCCAAATGGTTGTAGCAAGTAATTTTGGGATGACGTGTCTCTGGCTACAATATGTCCCTAGATTCTAGGTTGAGAGAGGGGTGGAGGCTTCCTCAATGCTACAGTCGGAGAGCTGACCTTCTATTGCACGTTGAACGTCTCCTGGCTACCTCTGATCTCCTGATCACTAGATGCTTGCTGCTTCTGGTTGCAAAACTTGCTTGGCACCTGCACAAAGGAGAATAATCCTATTGGATTATCTCCCCTCCGATGCTTAAGTAAGTATGGAGTTTAGGGAATAAATGTGTAAGTAGAAGGAAAGGTAGTGGAGATGCTCTCAAGTGGTTGAGAGTTATGCAAATAAATGCTATGAGAAGAGTGTGATTTTCCTTGGTTTTCGGGGTATTTAAGGCAATCCCTCAAAAACCAAGGCATCACTTGGATGAGTGACACTGTATTCATTCATGCTTCCGAGCATTCCTTACTACCATTTCGGTGTAGAAACGTCGGTTCTCCGTCCCGTTTCGTTCGGATTAATTTATACTGTAGCGTTGCCACGTGGATCATTTCGACCCAATAGTTGAAGGACACGTGGGCGAGGATTTTCATGCCACATAGGTTGATATGAGAACGACTCTTTATTGTGAGAACTATGAGAACTTTAATATAAGCCACTCAAATCAATCCAAACAAATCTGAGCCATTCATTATTAAAATTGTTTATTTTCTTTTCTTCCCTCGATATCATATCTAAACTCTCTCTCCTCCTACCATTTATCTCTCATCTCTCTCCTATGTTGCAAGATTCTCACGTCACACTGTCGCACACCATGAAGCAACCTGCCCGACACAAGCCCAATGCACCCGCCTAGCCCGGTAGCCAACAAATCGAACCACCACTACGCGAACCTATCGCACCACCAAATCGCGGGCCTCACTCCATGCGATTCAAGCCCGCAGCTGGCCTCTTCGTCGCAGTACCCACCGGACCTAACTCGCCTCGAATCAAGCCCAACTCAGCCGCACCACATATTGTTGTTCGATTTGAGTTAGGGTTTGATTTGGGGTTTGATTTGCGGTGGTGGTGATTTTTTGGGTGTGGTTGTGGTTGTTTGTTGGTGAGGGTGAGGTTTGGGTGGTGGTTCGTTGAAGAGGTGAGGTGTGGTCAGTTGAAGTTGAGAGGGTTGTGTAGGTGCGGTGAGATAAGGGTTGTGGTGCGGTTGATACGTGAGGGTGAGGGAGTTGTTGTGGGTTTGGGTGTTGTGTATGGTAAGGGCAAGGGTGCGGGGCTGGGTGTGCAGCAGTGATGACGTGGTGGCGGTGGTGGCTTGGTGGTGGTTTGGTCAATGGAAGGTGGTGAGATGGGTCGGGCTAAGTTGGGCTCAAGGAGGAGAGAGAAAGTCATACAAGGTGTAGAACATGAAGTATTATTTGTAGATACACAAAGACTAATTGTAGACATAGTGATTAAATTATAGAACATGAAGATCTGAAATTGTAGACATAAAAACTATAGGGTAGTAACTCATAATATATATACCCCCTTACTCTAAAATTGAGCATTTGTCCCAAAGTTATTTACCAATTTACTCTATTGTTTTGGGTTTACAAATTGCCATCAACAACCTCATAATTGCCCACTGCCACCTTTCCTATTACACTCACCAACTTCATCAATTAAATTCTGTTTCGTTACTTCCTTCCACCGACTGACTGTCACCATCTTCACCAACCCTTTCACGCAAGGTTATGCTTTATCTGCAACCTATAGGGCTGAGACGGATCTGCCTTTGGATGGTTTGTGTTCTGTTTGATCTGCAACATATCCGGTTGCTGCTGGCCTTTGCATGTGGCAATTTCGATTTCAAACTACAAGGAGCAAAACCAATACCCAGCAAAAATGGAGAATTACCGTGATATATTTGAGACGTACCAAGGATGCAGACGCAACAAGACGGGTTGATTATCTGAGGCAATGGAAATCAATCGAATCCAGCAACCGAACGAATCAAAGCGCCTACAAGAAACTCCGCTATTTGCATTACCAGGTTTTTATAACTCATTTTTCGCAACTTTTCTGTAATGATATAATCGCTATTTTGCTTCATCAGTTCATTCATCATTAAATTAATGTCGTCCTCCCTTTGTTTGTTTTCGATCTTAATGCTCTGCCTTGCATGTGCGGTTTTGATTTGTTGTTTATTTAATTGTTTCTTTACTTTAACTTAATCATAGTTTAATTCATATTTAATTGCTTTTTTGAGATCAGTTAATTCATCAATTTAAATTGCTTTTTTGAAATAAGCTGGGATCAAAGCTCTTTCAAGTAAAATTTCAATTAATATCAGTTGGGATCAGGCTCTTATTAAATAGTTTCAGTTGATTATCATTATGTTTTATTTGTTAAGTTAATGTGTTAATTTAGACGAATTGATTGTTTGTAGTAAATAATTCATCGATTTAATTGTTTTTTTGAAATGACAGTTTTACTTGGTATATCTTTAATTACATAATGATGGTTGTTGTTTTTGTAGTATTGTAGAGTCTGGGCTGCTTCTTGTCTATTTTTATTCTTTTTACCTCGAGCTTAGTTAGAAAAGGAATGGGGATTTGATTACCAGTATGTATTAGAGATGAGGGATTTGATTACCAGTGAATGAATTGGGCAGATTGCTTGCACTTGAAATTCTTTGAGACCTCCAAGTAGTTAGATTAGATATATATATTGGAGTTGTTGGTACTAAACTATAAGTAGCTTATTAGACGAAATTTTTATTGTGAAGCATAGGAATTCCGGTTTCAGTGCAGACCATGTTTTCTTTGCTTGATGTGATTCTTATTAGAACAATTGAAAATAGGAAAGTAAAGTATTTGTTACATACTTACATATGCTGCTTGTTTTGACATGAGCCACAAGGTTAAGCTGCTCATTTGAGTGGGCATGGAGGAAAAAATGTATTTTTTTGCAGTTGCCTTTGTTAGTTGATGGCTTGAGAAGTTAGTCAGGGTCATGCTGGGACTGGGAATGGCACTGACCAAAGTGAGGTGTCTAATTTGTGAAAAATGTATGGTTATTATGAGCTTGCTAACGGTTAGACTGTGATGAAAAGGATTCTCTCTTGGGTGTTGATAAGCTCTTACAGGGCTGGTCTTTGTGGTTGTGGGGAACGTATATATTGTATGATTGAAATATGAAATTGGGGTTCCACCAAAGATGAACCTTTTGCATCGTAATATTCAATATACTAAGTACTTCTATAAGAGTAGCCTAAATCATCAATTACTTCTATACGAAGACATAATTTGTTGGTATATAGTTATTTTTGGGGTAAATGCTCCATAGTGGCAGCCGACTAGCTCTTGATAGCTTGCCCTCTGGTTTGTGATAGCTAAAGCTTTATAGGTTTAAGATAGAAAGTATGCAGTTGGAGTTTGGGTTAAGAAATTAATAAGTAGGTATTAGGAGCTAATTAGCCATATTGCTTCGATTTCATTACATGAAAACATAAAATAATTCAATCTCTTTACAAGTAGGACAGAGAATAGATCTCTTAGCCCATGCCTTTGGGGACCATCAATAAGCAATCAGTTCTAACAGACTTCAAAAGGATAGTAGAATAATCAATTAAAGAAACCTCGTGGCCATGATGGCATCAAGCACCACCAATGGATTCTGTTTCTGGTTGAATCAATACGTTAAATCAATTTCTGGTTTCATGATCTGTGTATCTGTTGCATTCCATCTGACTTGGTTTCAATCTAATGATGGCAGTGTCTGGTTATATGGTGTCCAACCAATGGAGCAACCACAGCTTCAATCCATCTAGCCACCCACCAGCACCACCACAACATCACATATATTCACATTAAATCGATGAATTTAAGCAAAGCAATGATGCTTGCATCATTGTGTTCAGGTCGAGTGTCATGCAGAGTGTAGCTGTTGGTGTTGCTACTGAAAAGCAGCCATTGAGGTGAAAACCAATGTTCCTTGCACATTTGATCATCAACACTTGAGTAGTGGCTAATTGCCTTCCAACTCTCGTCACCCTAAACCAATTTAATTAACGTTTGTACTTGTAAGAGTTAACTAAGCGAGTAGTATTACTTAACAATCAAGGGTCTAAGAAACTTTCATGTCAGTGCAAGTTCAAGGACAATAAGAATAATAACTTCTCTTTAACAGTGGGATTGAGGGAATTAGGAGGAATTCCTTATCAACATTATAAATGGTTGAAATTGGTACATCTAAACTGAATTTTTTTTATTAACTATGAAATTATTGATGAATTGGATTACTCAAATGGTGAATTGTGATTTGCATGCAAGAGGAGTGCTCCTCGGAGAGACGACTTGTTCGCATATTTTATAAACTCATATCCATAGTTTATATTGTATTTTGACACGAAAACTATGGTACCTCTCTCGCCTACTGTGGCAGCTGCACGGTACGTTGTTTATAACGACATTAAGCCATCTTGAAATATGAGCTGATTAAGGGTCTTATTTACTGTTTTAGACTTTAGTGCTTATTAATTGCATTGTATGTTGTTGAGGTTTACAAATTGCTAGCTTGCCATGTCATAATGTCTTTTCTTTAGATTTGAAATTTGAATCGATCCATGTGACACGTCTTTTTTCCCTGTGAATTCAGTGTGCTGGTTAATGCACAAGTTTCTGATAAGACCGGGTCAATTGATATCATTGCTTTCACCGAGAAGGCAGAGCTCATTTCGGATAAATGTGGAAAGATCAATGGCTTTGAAGTCAAGTGTAAGTGATTGAAACTATTCAAACTTGCCATGTAGTTTGATTTTTATACAACTTAAGTGTTGCAATTTCGTAGACATTTGGTTTGATATTGTTGGAATATTTATTTCTAGATACCACCGTAGTGTTATTAGCAAACTAAACCATTCATGCATATGGATAATGAGATTATGGACAGACTGTGTTTGTTGATTTTTTTCTTCTTTATTACTTACAGTCTGAACTCTAAATTATATTGCTTAACAACATTGTCAAACTTAAGCAAAAGAATTAGTAGGCATTAAGGAAAGATAAACAATAATTTAAGATTTGCTAATAAATAGTGCAAGATCTATTATGAGCTATAAAAATATGGTTAATGGTTGTATGAATGCACTAGATTGCTAGAGTCTAAAGATGTGGAATAATATGATCATATTTATGTTCAAAAGCTGCATTATGTTGTTCTTTACTTATCGAACTGATTAACAATGAGTTATTCTTCGTATAACTATATATTGGATTCTAACTCGCAAGCTGTAAACACAGGATGAGGCGGGGATATTTGCTGCAAAGCTTGGAGCAACTAAAAGCCAAGGAAATGTTGTTCAGATATCGCCAAAGAAAGATGATCATTGAAGTGGGTTTGTTCGCTCGTGAGCCACCAGAGACGAGACGATCCTACTATGGTATCATATCATAACATCTATTAGTGTTTGGACTAAGGAAATTTTATTTTTCTTTTGCATTTAAACCTTTGATCACTATATATGTTGTTCATGTGTTTTAAGGCTCACTATTGCTTACTTTGTAAGGCTCGCACGAATAGCTTCCGATTGTGGCCTACACGTGACATACCATGTCTACTTTATGTATGGAACTAGCCATATGCAATATGGGACTCTGAAATTCTTGTTAGCATGTCATAACTTAAATATGTTATGTATGCTATGTCAATATACGAGCTTAGAAGTTTTTCATCGCATATACAACTAACATTATTTTTCGTAAAGAATTTTCACTGGAACACTGCGCGCTTGCGCGCCGTGGCATGTGATATATATATAATATAATATATTATATTAATATATATATTATATATATATATATATATATCCTATCTACCACTATTTTAAATAAAACCTAATAACATTAAATAACAACTACTCCAAGTCCCACTAATTCATGTTACTTCTCCTTTCACGTTTGTTAATACGCAATTTTAATGTCAATTATTTTCAGTTATATATTAGAAAAAATTATAAAATTGGATTTTAATATATAACTGTAGGACGTGGGCCGCGCCCCTCGCGTATAGCGGCGCGCGACTTGGTACTACATCGAGGTGCTTTGCGTGCTTGAGCACGGACCCGCACGTGAGTGTGTTGGGGTGTTTGTCGAGTAAGGGGAGTTGCACCGTGCTAGAAGGTTATTCACGGACGCCCGAAACGTTGGTGCAAAACAATGGCCACGTCCAATCAAGTAACCAGTCGTGATCGGGGACATGGTACAGATTGAATCAGTAACCCAATCGCCCGCATGTAGCGGCCTCTACTCGGTCTCATTGTAATTCCATTAAACACGATTTATTGATGCACACAACTATACGTTTTAGCACTTAGAAGCGTTCTAACCTAAATTACTATGAAAGTATGTTTCTATTATGCACAAAGACTACCTAACCTAGAAATTGTGACACACTTGTATTAATCATGTTAACGGTGCCTAAAAACCGTTGTCATATATCTGACTTAAGTGATCACATAATTTCCGTTTGTTGCAAAATATATACAAATTAAATTGTGACCACTTTGATTATCATGTTAAAACGGTGCTAAAACCGGTTGTCCATATTATCTGACTTTAAAGTGATTCACATAATTTTCCGGTCTTTGTTAGCAAAATATATACAAATTTACAACAATGACAATATGAAGTATATGAACTTCAAAATATATATATAAACTCATCTTACCCTAAATCTGCAAACAAACAAAGGTTAGTTGTAAAAACGAAGCGAAACGAATCTTCCGCCTTGAATCGCTATATAAAGACAAATAACAAATGTTAGTTCATGACGAAAAACGAGCGCAATGAATCTTCACCTTGAATCGCTATAACAAGGATAAGAAATCGTAGTATATTGCAAGTAATAATAATAATGAAAATGAATGAAGAGAATGAAACCAAAACGAAAACATGAAAACATTAAGAAATCCTACATATTACATGAAACGATTAAATAGTGAGTTCCTACATTGTGTAAATTATATTAAAACTCATAATAATGGTTAATTCAAGTTAAAAGAAGTGAAAGAGAATTATGGTGAGTAATCTCAGAATTCAACCTTGTTTTCGCTTGTCAAAACGAATCGAAAGAACGCAAAAGACTCGTGTTTATGTGTATTTGTGAAGAGTTTGTGAATGAAGAGAGAGAATGCTTAGATTGGAAGTCGGAAGTTGGAAGTCGAGTCGAAAATCGTGTGTTTCTGAATGAGGCAAGGCACGTATTTATAGGCGCGGAGGAAGAACAAGGCCGTATATACGCTGAGGAGCAGCGTAATACGCTCAAAGGCAGCGTATATACGCGCTCCTCAGCGTATATACGCTCTCACAATGGACAATCCGTGATGAGAAATATATCAAAACCCTGCGTATATAGCTCCTAGGAGCGTATATACGCAGGCTTCTGCGTATATATTTTCCAAAAATTGAAATAATTTTAATTCGGAATAATTCTTTGCCATATGTCTCGATTTTCTAAGATTACGGATTATTCTAGACGCCTCCTTTCGCAAGAAAGTACATTCTAGGAGATTCTAGAACATTCCGTGTATTTTCTAATTATTCATTAGTATTTTTCGCGTATTCCTGCGTATTTAAAACATTGCAAAATTCATAGAATTCATAGAAAAATCAGAAAAATAATTTAAAAATACTGCGGATTCAGAAAAAATGTGACGAACATGATGAAAAACAAAAAGCATGAAATCACCAGCGTAACTTGTTGAAAACCTTTGAGATTATCGAGAAAACCGAAAGAAAATATTTTTGCTTGTTTTGACCTTTGACTCATAATTTCGAGTGTACTTGACTTCACTATTCGAGCTTCATTACGAGTTCAATTGCGTTTTTTCGAGTTCGAATTAATTGCGAATGTGGTATATTCATCATTGATACTCATTTGGGGAGACTTTTTAGGTGTCTACAATAACTCATCAAGATTCTTACAAGACCCTCTTGTCTATATACATTCTTATATTTGGCAGAAATTTGAAAATTCTCATTAGTCCTACTAATGAATAGTGTCGTATTGCTAGTGAATGAATTTAGTGGAACGGAGGGAGTGCCACATATCACATCTTATCTTCAAAACTTAAATTATGTTATATTAAAATATTAATCTACAATATGTTATTTATAAAGCAAGCGTCCAAATTTGCTTGATAATTTTGTGTGACCTTTTTGCCTCAAAGGATAGAAAAATTTAAAACGAAAGAAAATTAAAAAGAAAAAAATACATATCTAATCTACTGTTAATTAACTTATTGTGAAAAAATATCTATTAATAAATAAATAAGTGACTTGATCTATTTCGTCTAACAAAAATAAAATATTTACTCTTAAAAATAAAATATAAATGTGGAAACTTAAAACTAAACAAAAAAAACTTATCTAAATATATAAGAAACGTACTCTATAAAAAATTTAATTCTAAAAAAGCCAATTAAAAAATATATATCTTAGCTACCAAAAATAGATATCTTATACACAATGTAAAAGAATAAATAAGACTATAAGATTTGAAAAACATATTCATGATTTATTATGAGTTTATATTATTAATGTATGACATAAAAAATAAATGGAAAAAATCTTATGTAAATACAAAATAAATAAAAAACTAGAATTAAAATTTAATACTTTATATATTAAAAAAATATTAGTTTTGAAAACCAAACCAAAATAATCCGATCTATTTTATCTGAACAAAAAACAAGAATAGGAAGTAGAAATCTTTACTTAAAATAATAAGAAACAAAAGTTAATATTAAACAAAAAAACACTTATTTAAAGAATAAAATAGAAAATAACATTAAACAACAAACAACATTTTACAGAGTACAAGATTGTGCACTGCATACGCGTGCATTTTTACCTTGTAATAATAGTAATAAATGATGATATGAATGATGATAATAAAATAAATAATAATAATATAATAATAATAATAATAATATAATAATAATAATATAATAATTATAATGAATGATGATGATGATGATGATGAGGATGATTGATGATGATGATGATGATGATGATGATGATGATGATGATGATAGATAGATGATGATGAGATGATGATGATGATGATGATGATGATGATGATATGAGATGATGATGATGATATTTATTGTATTTTACTTATGAATTTTTTAAAATCTAAAACTAAGTCTATAGAAATAATTCACCCTAAAACTAAGTCTTTAGGAAAAAATGAAAAAAGCATATGCACAACAACTACTATCTATTCTACTACACCGTATCACTTTAAAACTTATTATTTGATATGATTTTATATGACATACTTTATCTAAAAATAAATTAATGTATTATCATATAATTATTTATCTAATATCATGAGATATTCTTTCATATAACTAAATCTTTGACCATTTTTTTATCAAAATTTCATCAATAGTTTTATGTGTCGTAAAATATGACGCATGTCAAAATCCATGAAAAAGAAAAAAAGAATATAAAGAAGAAAGAATGAAAGCCAAGATCAAGCCTAGAAATCAAGCAACCACAACGTGACACCTGCCGATCCTAAGGGGGAGTTGTGCACAAATCTATAAATACCCTTGGAATGGGAGAATAGACACACATTCATACATTTTCAATCATTGCACAATGCCTAAGTAAAAACTCAACTTCTCTCCAAAAAAAAGTAATAGACAACCCATTACTACCTTCCTTATTATAGAGGCGACAATCAGTCGAATCCTGTTGACCTGTTTACATAAAGCGGGTTAGGAACCTCAACATGAACCCAATTTGTTTACATAAACGGATCAAATTTTCCAACCTACTTATTGATTTATGTCTGTTCGGGTTAAAAAAAATCCGATCCAACTTTCCGATCCGTGATCCAGTCGATTCAATCTATTTTCAGATATCTGATTCATTATTTAATTTCCGATATTTCGGAACGGATATCCGAAAATTTTCGAACTATATTCAAATCATGATTTTTAGAGTTTCGGATACGAAAATCCGAAATATTTTAAATAGGCATTATGGTTGTTAAGTGTGTTTATTTGGGCCAACATCAAGTACACAATATTTGTTAAATCCAATTTCACTCACAAGTATCAACTCACAATTCAGTAATTCATAAACCCCCACTCACGACACTTTGCACTACTTTTCGTCTTTTGCTTCTCTCACACAAGCCGTTGCAGCCTTTAGGTTGTCGCCGCAGGTCGCTACAAACTCCTAAGTCGTCGGAGTTTCGCGGGTCGCCATACCATATTTGCTTAATTCACTTTTCGATTTTCAGATTTATTTGTTTCTATACTTGTTATTTGAAACCCAATTACAGAAAATCTGTTTGTTGAATTAAAGATGACCTGAACAACTCCACTGCATTTTATCATCTATGAATGCAAAGTACAAACATAGTAAACATGAACACAATTTGGTTAATTTGAATGTTTGTTTGTCAACTCCACTAAATGGTTGTAAAAAGATACTGAGTACTGATCTATGTTCTAAAGATACCACAAGCTAATTATTCATTCATATCGTTAATAACGAAAGGACCAACAATATCAGGATAGTCCTCCAACCAAACTTGTAACTCACGACAGTTCACACCATATTTAGCTAAAGTGTGTGCAACCATATTGCCCTCCCTCTTTACAAAGGAAAAACTACAAGTACGACAAGATAAAATCATCAACCTAATATCCCCAATAATTTTCCCAAAGAAAGAGGCTTCCCGCACACCATGATTGAGGTGATGAAACACCTTCCAGTTATCAGTTTCGAGGACAAAAGAATGAAACCCAGCTTCCATGGCGATCCGAAGCGTATGCCTCAACGCTGCAGCTTCCATAGCATCCACCCCCCCAAGCACCATCCACCCCCAAACAAGTAGCCATAACCACATTTCCCTCCCAATCTCGAGCAACCCCGCCAAACCCCCCACCATTCGAGCCACAAACAGCGGCATCCGAGTTCAATTTATAAGTCCCCATTGGAGAGCTGACCATGTTGTCGGCAAACGAGGGAGAAGAGCACCACCCCGACCCAACTCCTTCACCAAAGCACTCTCCGCAACCATCCCACTTAGTTTTTGCAACACACACAGGAGTGGCGAAACCTTCTGCTCAAAGACAACCAAATTCCGCTTGTACCATATACACCATAGCACGCACCAAAAGCAATCCCACCATTCCCGTTCCTTCCTCCGCGACGCTAAAGCTTGACAAACAAAGGAGAACTGCATCCCCTCAAACTCTCTGACCTGCAGCCGAAGGGGGGAAAGACTCCATATTAAACGCGAGTCTTCGCAATCCACCAGTAAATGACCAACAGTCTCAGGGCCATCCCCACACCTCCGACAAATCGGATCAAGCTCCATCCCTCGGTTCGAAAGACTAACCTGAGCTGCAATACCATCATGTAACGACCGCCACCCAAGCATCCGCACTTTCGGAGGCATATGCGCACGCCAAACCAAACTCCAATCAAAAGCAATAGGAACTTGGAGTAGTTGTTATTTAATTGTTTTATAGGTTTTATTTAAAATAGGGTGAGATAG
>SNQN01005987.1:0-29138 GCA_008642245.1 Bassia scoparia
AACCCTAAAATAAAACTTGACCAAACACAATAACCACAATTGCAATTTTTAACCTCAAAACAACTATCATTAAATTAAAAATTAATACACTTCAAAAAAAAAAAATCACTAATGACCTAAATTAAAGCTATTATTTAACCATCAAATTCATTAATTTGTTACTACTCAGAAGATAACTCAAATCCTAGAGTTGCATTGAACCAGATATTAAAAAAAAATCATTCATATTAGCGCACCTATTGAAGTCCTCAAACAAAATATGTACCCTCAACTAAACTATTATCAAGCTCAAATTAAATTCACAAAAAAGCTTCCTCATCTAGTCATAACAAGTATGCCAGAATTTCCTCCTTGTAACCTCAAAGGTACTATAGCAAGTAAAACAAATCCACTGTGATTTTCTTCTATTCCATTGCACCAAAAAAGGATACTATTAAAGAAACTTTATTATCACCGATTATTTCAAAACACCTATAATATCCTCTTAAATAAGCATTATTACTTTCTCTCATATATTCCTAACTTAACAACTAAACCCTCAAACACATTAAGCAACCCCAAAATTTATTGTCATCATACTCAAAATAAAATCGATTCAACCACAACAAATGCATACTTCAACCTATTTGATTTGATGATTCTCTACAACATAAACATAAAGATTCCTTTTAAGGTAAAATAAGTGCCCCCGATACTTTCCAGCTTCATAGAGCAACCCAAAACTCAATAAGAATTTATGTTTTTATCATTATCAAACTCAAAATAGACTTGTTTGTCCTTAAGAATCACTAWAGACCTCAAATATTTATAGTTTATCCTACTATTTCTTGTAACTTGATGCCCAAAGAACACGATCCTAAGAACCATAAAACTAAATCCTATTTATAAAGGTACAATCACATCTATTTAGAAAACATTGAAAACTTAAAGCATATCTTTTGTACGTCATGTGTTTTTCCCCAATAAGATCCCCACAGAAATCGAATCATGGTGAAGATCCATTATTACACTCAAATGATGCAAAATTCTTCCTATTTCCATTTACTATTAAACACCGTATTAAATTTCTAAAAGTTTTTCTGATATATTAATTAGGTCAACTAGGTGAAGTAGGAAATTACTATCATATAGTAGGTGAAGTAGGAAATTACTATCATATAGTACATACTGCATAAATCAGTAGCTAATTTCAACCAAATAAATTCTATTTTTTCACTTGTTTCAAAATTTAAGAACATAAAACTTGAATGCATCAAATATATAGTATTCGCACACCGACTTTTAACACAACAATCAAGAGCCAGCAGCTACAGGGAAAGAAAAAAAAACAGTTACCAATGTGCTTATCTCCTCAGATTTGATTCTCGCTTTCTCTCATCTGCCGTGCTCCAATTTCAGCCCGAATAATCTTCTCTCACTTACAATTAAAGAGGATTGTTCCGCAACTTAAGTCCAGATGCCAATATTCATCCATTAATTACTCAATCTGTGTAACATCAAAACAAAGTCTTCATGAATTTTACCAAAAAAACAATAATTCACTAAACTACTTACGAAAACTTTGAAAACATTAATCTTCTTAAAAAAAAATCACAAAAATGATCAAAAAAGCGCAAACTTTAATGCATCCCAATTAACCCCTAAATCCAAAACAGGCAACAGAAAAGATCAAAGTTTTACTGAAAATCGATTACCTTGTATTTAAAATTTACTGAATAATCCCTGCAATTTTAGATTCCACAACGCGTTGATGATATTTGCAAGCAGTTAAATTCGTTATCTTTCAAATTTGAGTGAAGATGAAAGGTTTTTCGCTGAATGAACTGTGTTTGGTTGTCGAATTGAAGCATTCCACATAAACGACATTTTTGTAGAATTAGGGTTATCCAATGAAATTTGAGAGGAGAGAAAGTGAGGGGAATTTTGGAGTTTCGGACAATTTAATGATGAGGCGAAGAAATGTCAATTGGCGGTTATATATAACAATTAGGGAATTAAGGCGGTGTATGCCATTGCCACTAAGCCTTCAACGCTTATTATGTCGGATTTAGTAATGTGTTACCGTTTAACAAGTTTAAATTAGATTAACGGTTAAAAAAATGTTAGATTAGAAACCCATTTGCATACGATAGTTAAAGGCCCAACTAAGGAATATTTGGGTTGGGCATCTTGGCTGAAAGAGCGATCTCATGCGTTTTTTTAAAGAATGACAGTACATATTGTCTTTCACAGCGATGCCCCTGGTTAAATTAACAAAAGTTGATTAAGTATAGTTTAAAAAAATATAAAAAAAACTTAGTAAAAGCAGCTACCACTCCTCCTACGACCCACCCCTACTCCACCATCTTCCCAGACATTAAATATTAAGCTCAATTAAGATTTTATAAATATTTGGTTATCATGTAAAGGGTACTAAAACTCAGGGATATACTGTAGAGAAATTTTTGCAAGGGTATATTGTAGAAACACGAAACCTCGAGGGTATTTCATAGAAAATCCCAATAGTTATGATTTTTTAAATCATAAATTTTAATTTTTTTTTAGTTCTTTTGTATAAAGTAAAATAAAGGCCATTTAATTGATGATGATAATAAGTAATTAAGAAGTTTGTTTAATTAACTGAAAATATTGAACTAAAGTGAAAATCAAAAGTTATTGTATGTATTAGATGCACAACAAATTTATGTGCATACGATACAATATAGTAACCCTTCAAATCAATATAGTGACCATTATTCACCTATAGATCAATATAGTGAAAATTAAGGGTCACATATTGATCAAAATGGTTACTATATTGACCAAAGGGTCCATACTAATCTGGTGCTCAATAAATTTATTGTGCATTCGAATGCACCTAAGACTTTGCATTGACAATAAGCTGACTTAAACGAGCTCTAAGCCTTTCAAAGTTGAAACAATTAAAATATTTTCGGTAGCATTGTAGTAATAGAGAATGGTGATAACTTTGAGTATTGTAGACACCGAAATTTGAATTTAAATTTAAATTGTAGTGTCATCTCTATCCATAAATTAGATAAAGTTTGTAATAATATTAGGTTTTTAGGTTCGTTACATTTTATTGTTTCCAAGTCAATTTTTCTAATACAATATATAGAAGTGAATAGTATTTAGAATTCTTTTTAAGAAGAGTGGTATTTCGTACTCCGTATTACATTATTATCACTTAAGCCTAAATATACTTAAACATAAATTGGAGGTAAAGGTTGAATTTTTTTAGGGAAATGCTAAATTTTACAATAATTTAGAAAATCATGATATTTAATGCTTTTGAACTTTTCTTTTCCACCTTTAGCTTTTTATACAAGCCCTTAGGACTATGTTTAGCATTTCCTTTTTTTTTATACAAAGGAATACTGCTATAATTTATACTCACATTAAGGATATCCGATAATTTTGTACTCTAATATTTTCGTGGATTTTTCTACACTGTACCCCTGTGATTTTGCAAATTTTACAAATTCCGCGTTTTTTTTCCCTCTCTTTATGGTACCCTGATTTACAATCATCTCACATTATACCTTTATGGTTAAACTAACTAATACACTATGATAAGTTTATTATTTTTTTAAAAAAAACAAAACCACTCACCCCTACTCCTCCCATAATCATACACCACACCATCTACATCATCTACACCATTCTGGCATTCCGCCACCCAGTCGAAGCCACACCGCAGAGATAACCGCCTCACCATTCGCCACCTTCGAACACCATCGCCAACCATTGCACCACCACTCAGACACACACCACGTCAACGAACCCTCCTCTTTCAACCAACACCGACTGAATTGAACCACACCCTTCGAATCACCTTAGAACTCCCCAACCTACAACGCAAACATCACTAATTCCCATATTGAATTCCCCAACCCTATTTCCCTAATTTCGAATTCCCATCTATTCTTACAATCCCTGATTCCCTAATTCGAATTCCCCTATTTCGAATTCCCTATTCCTATTTCTCCTAATTCGTGCATCGTGGTGATCGTGGGCGTGGTCGTTGTGGGGGTGCGTGGGTGTTGGGTTGGGTTTGAATATTGGGTTATGGAGTGCGAAATCTGGGTTTGTTGGTGTTCGATGGGTGGTTGAATGGTGGTTTCATGGGTGTTGTATTGGGTTCGTGGGTAGGGGTTTAATTGGCGTCTAGTTGTGGTGTGAGTGGGAGTTTTTGATTGGGGCGAGTCTGATAGCGGTTTGAAGGTGGCTAGTGGCATGAGTGGCGGTCTGGTAGCATGAGTGGTGGCTGGTGGTAGGTGAGTGGGGGAAGGGGTGAGTGGTTGTGTTTTTTTGTTTTTATTTTATTTTAAAAATTAAAATCAACCCTAGTTTAACATTATTTTTTTATTTAAATCATTAAGGTTAYAATGTGTAAGAGTTGTAAAATTCAGGGGTACAATAGAGAGAGAAAAAAACGCAAGGATATATTGTAGAATTTGCGAAATCACAGGGGTATAGAGTAGAAAAAACTCTATTTTATTCCATTAAATACAATATCTCCTTCGTGAATTGTATATTGGAACATACTTATCAATAATTTCTTTATTGTTGCGTGAATTTTGTCAGCCCGAAAAATTGAGATCAATTAATTAAAAACTTTTTCTTAACAATACATACTCATAACAAATTGAAAAATTAATTAAATTTGAAAATTTTACCTTTGAATCTAATAGTACCATTTCTATGCCACACGTTCGTTTGGGTTTCCGAATGAAAAATCGTTCCATAAACCAATCACTCTTATTTCTAGTTTCCAAGTTTTRCCTATTTTTGCTATTTTCATTTATTTTTTTCCATATTARTTTATTATTTAATTTAAAAAATCAGGTATTTTGGTTCTGAAAAGTGAAAAAAAYCTAATTCGAAAATTGTCGAATATATGAGGAAAATCCRAAAAATAAAAAATACRGAGTAGAAAGAAAGGAAAGTGTACRATAGCCCACATCACAAAAGTATATTGTTCAATTTTCTTATTTACATATTTGGGCATCTTCATTCGCAATCTCACCCAAGTAACAAAATTTAGGTTTTTTGCTTYAACTTCTGCCTCTTCACTTTGGCTTCTTTTGTCAATCGCGCGGTAATTTTTACCTTAATCACATGTATTTCAATTGCATATGATCAATTCACACATCACAATACAATATAATTTCTCTTTTCACTTAATCATTYATAGTATAGACTCGTATTAATTACTTCTGTTATGCAGTTTATTTYATTCTATGTTTTAGAACGAAACTATATTAGTTAGTACTTCCTCCGTTTCTGAAAAATTGCATTGATTTCCTTATACGRCATTTTGCGATGTTGCTTTTATACGGTGAGACGTGTTTGAATTGAGAATCTAAATGAGCTTACTTGAGGACAATCAAGAGTTTGCTTTGGGGGAGTTTGATTTGTAACCAATAATTCCAACTTCACCTGTGAAATATAAATTAAAATACGGAGAACCATTTGGCGTGTTATCGCCAGGTGTGAAACGTTTGGCTTATTCAGAAATTTGAGCGCGGAAAATGACTAAACAAATAAAACTTTGGATAATCTATTAAAGAATTTAAAACGTACAACTTGAACAACTTTGCCCTTTATTAAAATCGAGATAATATTTTGGCAACTAATGAAACTTGAAAACATTTTAATCATATTATAAATTACTAATATTTAAACGAAATTAAACAGTCCAAGTATTAACACCGACACTCCCTGTAGGGCTGCCCCCGCTTAGGGGGCGTACCTCGCTTCAGTGTCATGTAATTGAGCATGGATCCGTATGTGAACTGCGGGGGTGTTGTGAATTGGGGGATCGCCCACCGTGCCTATATATTTTCACGGACGCCAGAAAACATTGGGCACTAGTGAGTAGGTCCAGTACAAAGTGTGGGTTCGGGACATGGTACGAATCAGTCTGTAACCCAATTCGCGCATGTAGCGCCTCTACTCGGTCCTATTGTAGTTCATAATAATAAAATTGAAATTCAAGACTTATTGATTTGACTTCGAAATCGCTAATTACTGTGGGTTTATTATGTAACACAAGACTTTACAATGGACAAGGGATCATTTGATATTTGTCAATATTAAAGGTGCTTGAAAATCGGTCGTTCCATGATTACTGACTTTAATGCACGATTATATCGGTTTGTTTAACAATATCAAGTTGAATAGAATATATATTCAAGACATGAAACACAAGGTTAGTAACATTTGAATCATGTAGTGTTTCTCACCTTGACTGCGCAAATAATCAAATTGTAGATAAAAATCAAAGGAATGCCCTTGATATGAATTGCTAATTGAGACAAACAAACGCGTTAGTATTGACAATAACATATCGTATAATGATGTGACAAGATGTACAAATAATAGGTGTTAATGCAAGAATGAAAACCAAAACCATGGAGAACATTGAAAACATTAAGAAAATAACATATTCATGAAACGATTAAAAGTGAGTTTTCTACTTGTTTTAATTGAATTAAAACTTATAAACATAGGTTATACAATTAAAGAGGACAAAAGGGATTAAAAAAAAGTAGTGAAATAGGTTTTTGTGAGTAGTCTCAGATTTATACCTTATTTCGCTTGTTTGATTTCGAAGACATGATTGCTTGAATTAAAAACAGTGTGTTTAGAATATTAGAGAGGAGATAGATGTGTCTCGGATTGTGTGTGTCAAGTGTATGAAAATCGTGTTGAAGCTGTGTCGAAGTGTCTCGGACTGAGCAAGGCAAGCAAGTTTATAGCACGGGCAAAAAAGCAGGAAATGCGTTATATGCAGAGGAGCGTTATAGTGCTCTGCTGGCGTATTATACGCTCATATGTAGCGTAATACTGCTTCATTTCCATAAATTTTGGCAACTCTAGGTGCGTATATACGCCTGCTATGGAGCATACGCTCAGATCTATCGGTATATCGTCCATTTCTGCGTATGTCAATAGTTGAGGGTCTTTAGCGATACTGTATTTAAGCTCGAATATATTTTGATTTCCTCCGATTTTATTCGTGATTTTATTGAGCACAGACACCTTGTCTCCAAGACAGGAGAGATGTCTAGGAATTTCAGAATTTTCGGAGTATTTTCTAAATTTGTATTTTGTGGATTCTGCTATTTAACATTGCAAAATTCTGAGATATAGAAGAAGATAAAATAATTTAAAATACTGGTGGATTCAGAAAAATCGTGACGAACATGATGAAAATCAAAGCCTGAGATCGCCAGCGTATTGTTTGAAAACCTTTGAGAAACCGAAGAAATATTTTTGCCTCGTATTTGACCTTTGCTCAATTAGTTCCGAGTACGACTAAGTATTTCAATTTTGTGATAAAGCATCTTTTCTGAGTCGAACAATCGCGAGACACGGTATGTCTCATCGATTACTCATTTGGGAGACATTTTTAGTGTTCTACATCCATACCCCAAGTTGCAAATGCACATGTATAGCCATTAACACCTGCACAATTTTGAAAGTCTGCTCCCATATTTCACACAGAATAAGGACTATAGGTCACTGCAACAGGAAATGTGACAATACCAAAAACCAACAAACTACGCAATAGCAAGCTGAGTAAGTACATACATAGCAAACGGAAAACAGAATCGGCAGCATCTCCTGAAAACTGACTCGGTTTACGACCGTATTTAAAACAAAGAATACCACAGATGTGGTGTCTAACAATGACACTATATAAACACAGATTCCAAAGAAATCCAACCTCAAATTATCAATCATACTATAAAATTGTTCGTCAATAAACCATTTTCATATTTCTTTCTTATATAGCACTTTTTTTTCTCCAAAGCTCTCAATCAAACTCGTGCTGCTCTGTCCAAGCAAATTAGTTACCTCGCAAAGAACTAATTTTAACTCGACTCAACAGCATGACTCATATAGTTGATTCATTTGTTATGATTCTGAGAATAGACGGTTGTCAACCCAGGAACACGAGGTCAAAGTTAATCCGACACAAGTGGTGCCTACAGTTCAATCCAGACACTAGTGCAATTCAATTCCAGCACACTAGGTGCTAAGTGTCAATCCAATGTCGTCGAAAGGCATAATGTATCACATAGTGGCGCAAGGGCTGCGACTCGTCACATAGTTAGATGAGAATCTCAACATACTCCATTTGGAATAAACCCATTTGGATAAAATACTTTTTAAAAATAATATAAAGAGCGCGTTGATCAGACGCCTAGTAGGAAGCGAAATAAATAGCAACTCCAACCTGTTTGCTCATGCTACGCTGCCACAAACCACGAGTTTATTGCTCATTCCTAAATTAATTTAACATGTGATTAAGAACTTTCAATGTCACAATTCCAACCAATTTCACATCGATAGACTCTTTAGCATACTATGTTCCTTTAATTAATAAACTGTGGACAGCCAAAACCGTCAAGTTGAAACTTCCTTTATCGATAAATCATATCATGAAACAGGTTATAAGAATAACTCTGGGGTAGTTAACTTGACCCCCTAATTCATCTATATTTAAAAACCTCATGAAGAAGTTTTACTGACTCAATTAACCTCAAAGCAGACAGACAACTTATTTGGCAAAGACTAATAATAATCCTCTATAACTCATTAACACCAATTTCTCCAACATCCACGTTCACAATTTAGGATCAATCACAAATGGTGATTGTTCGTGGATCACATAAAAGATCTCAAGGAAAATAAATAAGAACATATATAATATCAAGGATTTGGATTAGTAGTAACTTGGAAAAGAAACATCTGCCTTATTTTACACGCAATATCATCAGGAGAATTCCTCTAGAACCAAATGAATCACAAATTGATTCTAACAAAAATTACAGCACATATAGTTCCTGAAACCCACAAACTTTAGAAACACCAGACATGTTTTTAGATTAATTTCAGACGCTTATAATATTAGCCCCGTTTATTTTTAGAAAAAATCTAAGTATATACTTTTAAGTTGTTAATATTGATATATTTAATATTTAAAAATAATCCATGAATTAACTTATTTGTCGTAGAAATATTTTTGAGTCAATTTAATGAATAAATCTTCCGGCGATGAAACCTCATTCAGACATGAATAATTTATTAAATAAAACAATCCCTACGAAATTTAACGAACTTAACACAAGGTGTATTATATAAGACATCACAAAAATTTCGTAAATATAGGATTAATTAAATAATAAAATCGTACTGAACAGCAACGGAAACAGTCATTCGAAACGAATTTTTAAAATGAAAGTAGCTTCTGAAATTCTGAAACTTTTACCAATAGTTTATGTGTAAGAATATTATACAAATTTTTGAATTATTAAGAAATCAAATAATCAGAAAACTGAAAAACAGCTAAAAAACTTTCAATCCAAAACACGCAATTTTTTTAAAAATATAAACATCCGCTTGGAAAAGTTGCTGAAATTTATACACAAGGTGCATGTATGGTTTATCATACGAAATTTCAAAGATATATCTTAGTATAAAATAATTAAATTCAAATATAAGCGGAGATTGATAAAAAGTGAAAAACTAATTTGCAATTATTCATCTGAAATTCCCCATTAAAATCAATCTAGAATTAAATATTATCTTTGTTTTCATGAATAATCTAAATGATTATATAAAGTTATCATAAATATTTGACTTTCTTAAAATCATAGTTATTTATAGAAATATTATCATAAATATTCGAAATTAGGGGGTTAGGATGTATTGTTGTATTGTTTTTCTCTCCCATTATCTTGCTATTTGAATGGTTTTTTTGCCTTCTTAGGCCTCTTTGCACTAATGTTGTTTGTTTATGTTGAATGAGTTTTAGGTTGTTTTTCATTGATTTGAGTGATTTTGGACTCATTTTGCGATACACGAGATTAGGGGAGTAGTGAGGGCTAAGGGGAGCGTGAAATGATGATTGTGAAACATTCGATTTGCAATGCTCTCATTTTGTTATAAGTAACGTTATATGTTGGATTGGTGTTATTAAAATGCATTGGCAACTAGACTTCGAGAGCTTCGATTGATAGGTCATTGTGCTAATTTGGGACCCCGAGCTCGAGATATGGCCTTCAAAGATAGCTCAGTGAATAGCCAGATTTATGATCTGATCCGGTTTCATGTATCGATCGGTTCAGACTCGATTTGGCCGGTTTTAATTTTTTTGGGCTGTTATTTAGAGGATATTTGTACTTTGTCAAGCGAATCTAATTCGGATCCAGTATTTAAGAGAAGATTCCTATTTGTAAACTACGCTATCATTTATTAGTTGTTTTTAGGATTAATGAAGTTTTTCTCGAATAATTATATCAATAAAGTTATCTTAGCTCATCAATTCCTTTCGACCTTTGGTAATTATTCTTCTTTATCTTTTAATTATTCTTAATTATTTTTATGCTTTTAGTCTGTTTTAATCGCTATTATTAGTTAAATTATCATGCTTAAGTAGTTTAATTTTAGGCGATGGGGATCTATGTGTATGATTAGTATGTTTCTGGTTTGAGCAATTCTTGACTTGGCAATAATCAAATTCTTTAGATTGTTCTTACATGTTAATCAAATTCGTAGGGCCTGATTAATTGCTTACTTTGATTAGTCGTTTCTATTGACGTTGATCTTGGTCTAGTTCAATCGCTAGTTCAGAGACTGTGACTATCTAATTAAGCATTAGTAGGGTTAGATGATTAACTGAAGAATCATACGTAAATTTGATTACTTGCCAAGTCATAATTGAATAAACCAAATGCAATGTTGTATCCCTAAGCCTCACCAGTCACTCTAAACAAACACCATTCAAAAAGAGAAACGAAATCTTAACATCAATGCTCTCGATCTTGAGCATTGTCATGATCGATGATTTTAAGTGTGAAAACATGACAATCTCGTAGACAAGATGGATGAATTTAACACAAAGATTAACCTTGATCAAGGGTAACAAAGTGCTACAACATCAAAATCAGTTTCCCTTATCATTAGTTGGCTAGACAAAACCCAAATTATTAAGAACTTCATCACACAAACAGAAGAACTACCACTCATCTGGTGATTAAAAATAAAACATGTGAAAAACATAGATGATTATGATAACTGAATTAACTAGTTGATAAGCAAGGATTATCAATAATAAACTAATAGGGATAAAAATTAAGGAAATGATTGCAACCAAGGGTTACCAAGCTCTAAGAGCAAAGATTAATAATTATAAATTAGATAATTAGGAGAGATGATTTATCAAATAAAGTTTTAAATGTTTTAAGCCAATGAAAATTCAATATTTGTAATAAATTAATGATTTATAATGTTTTCATTGGCTTAGAAACATTAAAACTTTATTTTTATAATTATCTCTCTTAATTATAGTACAAATTAATATTATTTATATTCTTTGTTTTAGGAGGATTGATACGCTTAGGTCGGCTCATCTTTTCTGTTGTTTCTTAGATGTGAATTATTTATCATGATTCTTTTTAGTTAATTGAGAAATCTTACTCGGTATAGTAATTATACATGTATTATATTGATAACAAGCAATCACATATGACCATATATATGATTAAAGGTTATTCATGCAATAAGTACAATATATTTTCAAACTTTATTTAAATGTTATTTATAGTAGTTAGAAACTAAAGACAACCTATTCATTGATGAGTAATGCAAATTAGAAACACGAATAAAAGCTATAAATAATGCAATGTCTAAATTAAGATAGAGGATAAAACAAATAAAAACGAAAAATGAATGTAGATAAGCATACATACATCCCTAAATAGTAAATATTAGGGTAGCATGATGTATTAAGGAGTATCCTTTAAAAAGCTCGAATCTCCGAACTTATCGAATGTTGTAAGTTAATTATAAGATCTGTTAGCAAATTAAAAGCTGAATTAATTGCTACATTGAATAATTCAACAATGCAACCAAAATATAGCTTTGTGATCTTATCTATTGCGCTTGTTGTGTCGTTGGATTCATTATTCATTTACCAAGTTCAATGCACGTTTTCAGATGATCCATCCAATGCCCCCCAGCCATCACCAATACTACTGACAGAATTCGTACTCCCGCCATCTTCGTCGTCGTCGTCGTCGTCATCACCAAGATTGGAAGATAATAATGGTGCTCCATCGCCTTATTCTGCTGTTAACGATCCCCTATACCTTCTATCGCCGAGTTCGGCCCCAATAGCCATGGAAGATGCGGATGGAGCGCCGCTGTTTGAACTTCCAGCGAATTTCAACSCCTTCGATCTCAGCCACAACAACGAGAAGCTYCCAARAGCGGTGGAGCCGGCGGTGAAGAAGATTTGTGGCGCCACGGACAATCCCGAGCTGTGCATTTCGTCAGTGAGGCCATTTTTGACGCAGAAGACCACTAGTAGTAATAACAAGAATAATGATGAAAARRCTAATAATAATAATRATAGTATTAGTAGTAAAACGGACACATATTCTCTSCTGAAAATGCAAATCGAAGCAGCGCTGGAAATGACCSAACATGCGATAGCGTTGGCRACAGCRGGCAAYAAAAASAAAACAGCAGATAAGAACACGGATTCGTTCAGAGATTGCAAGGAMATGTACAACGATGCATCGGAGAATCTGAAGCGCGCATTGACGGCCATTAAATCAAAGGACGTAGGGACAATTAGTAGCATGTTGAGCGCCGTTGTGTCGGATTTTAGTACTTGTAGCGATGGCTACCAAGAGAGCGGCGGTGATAAGTCGGGTTTGGTTGGGGTTGGTAATAATCTCACCAAATTGATTAAGCAAGTTGCCTCGCACAAGCTTCTCTCATCAACCATTTGTAGATCAACTATATTGTATATATTTCATATGATTACTATCTTTATTCTTTAATTTTTATTAATACACTGCCTCTATTCAATCTGCATCATATATTCATGCTTGTAATTTCTGACTTTCTTTCATTATAAACACTGACGCTTAATTTAATTCTCGCGGTCTTATTACCCGTACCGTATTAGTTTTTTTACATCTCATGCAAATATGCACATGCGCACATTGCTTGTATTTGTTATTTGTTGATCATTGAAATCTTTCATTAATTCGTTTTTAGTAACCAAGATTGAGTTAAATACCATAAAATGCTATGCATTATCTTTAAGTTGGACTACGCAAATTTGTCAAAGTCACGTTTTCTAAATTGAATTTGTTTATAATCACATTTTCTAAGCTAAGAGTCTTGTTGACCACCGCACCTTGTTGTCGTTGACACCCCGTTGAACCACTTGGTTGTCGTTGACAACCCGTTGACACACTTAAGGTGGTGGTTAACATATTAGGGCTTAAAGAGGTGGTTTTAGACAAATACACTTAGAATAAGATGATTTTTTGACAAAGCATCTTAGAAAAGTGATTTGACAAATTTTTGCCTTTGGACTAGCCATACAGACACTCCTGCCCACTGGCCAATATATCGTCAATTGGATCTTCTCAATTGGGCCAAATTAAAAGGTACCAGCAATGCATATAAATAAATATCAATTAGACGACTAAAAATCTTAAACAAATTTGCAAATAAGCCTATGTATTCACTATTGAATTGTACACATTTGATGCACATTCAAAATCTATAACCTCCATTCATCTACTGTTATAACAGATGCGATAGAATGCAAAAATAAACAAGAACAATACACACAAAATTTACATGGTTCGTCGACAATGCGTCGACTACGTCCACAAGCAGAGGAGAGAGACAATATTATTGATTTGAGGAATATCAAATTACAGAGTACAGAGTTCAGAATATATGAGCTAAGTTACGGAAATAAGGAGTATATATATGACTTCTAAAACAGAAACAGAAAGAACCCAAGAAGACCCCGTACAATTAAAGTTATACGAAATGGGAGTACGGCATACCATAGATTCAAGACACAAAACTAACATCTACTTATTTGTGACGCTGGTTAATGCCAAGCTCCAAATATTTTTCAAGAGTCAGATAAATCTCTAACCACCATTCTCTAGATCCTAATGGTCCAAATGAAACTTCTTTAATTTCAGCGAAGCGTGAGCGGGCGCGGAGAAGAAAAGGCCAAAAGAGGTTAAGATATTCTAGTGTTGATTTTTTTTACACACTCTCTTTGTCTCAAAAACTTGAGACATTTTTTCTCTATTATCCCTAAAAGACTTATAGTGTATTTCTCATTCAACTAATTTGATTTCTAAATTTCTTTTTATTATTTTGTACGATCACCCCACATATAAAATAACATAAACACTATATATACAATATAACATAATATTGAGTAAAGTTTTAAAACATAAATAATGTGGCAAAAATTAAAGAATATATAGAGTCACAGTGTACTATTTTGTTTATGTAATTCCAAGATAAGGACTTACAAAAATCTGATACTTCGTAAATTATAATGATCCTTTGTCTTTACCAGTTAGTCCCAGTTACCACTATACTAAAATCTCATCGATCGTCACCCGGACCCTGGCAAGAAAACTTTGGTTTGTGAATCTATGACAAGAAGGTACTTGGAAAAAATGGGACAATTATTGTGAGTAGAAAGCAAAGCTGTAAGTAAGCCCTAAACAAAAGATTGGGTTAATTTGGATAACCCGAAATGAGACCGCGATTAAGCTATTCGCGCTCACAAAACAACCTTCCTAGGGTTTTCCAATCATCATCATCACCATCTTCTTCTTCTTCTTCTTCTTCTTCTTCTTCTTCTTCTTCTTCTTCTTCTTCATCAAGGTAACTCCTTTCCTTTTCTGCATTTTGTTTCTTTTTTCTTGCTAAGTTTCTCTTTTATACTTTACTTTCGCTCAATCGATTTCCTAGTGTCTTTTTGCCGGGTAATTGGACTTTGGAATTTCTGTTAATGCATGTATTTCATACTTCAAATTTTGAATTGATAAGTTTGGCAATTGTATGAATTCAGAAGTGAACTTTTGATTTTAAAGTGCCAAATGAAGATGAGAATGCGGATTTTTGATTTGTTAATCAAGTTATGCTTCTTGAAATTACTTTCATAGACTTGATTTCTTTAATGCGAAATGAGCTAATAACACTTTTTGTATAATTCAAAGGACTTCGTATGCAGCATATCGTATGTTTAAGTTGCAGTTTTATGACAAAGCTTAGAAATAGTTTCCTGTAATGCTCAGAAAGATGCAATTGATTTAAGTAGCTAACTAGCTATGTGGTTTAGTTCAGCTATTTTCAATTAGGATTTGCAAGTTGCAATCATATTTTCATAATTAAATATGGTTTATATGCATCATTTTGGTGTAGTATTGTTGGTGCTAGTCCCACTTAATCTGCTGTTCTGCTGTATGCCTGTATCCCCTGAGCAAATGGGATGCTAATGCAGTAATGCTTTTGCCTGTCATCTTATGCTCACAAAGGGTGGCGGTACTTCGGTAGAATGCACTCCCATTTTGATAGTTATGCTTTAGAGCTAAGCCATTTCACTATTTTATTAAACAAACGCTTAATTCGCTGTATCCCTGACCAAACGAGTTGAAGTTACTACTGTGATGTATCATGTATGTTATTCCTTTCATTTTTCATGATGCTAAACTGGTGAATTGCAATGGCACTATAATAACATTATTCATGATTCTACCTTGTTGCTTCTGTGGCAGTTGCTCATTTGACAAATTTGTTTGTTGAATTCTGAACTTACTACACTGTTGTTAGTCTTTTGCAGAAAATCAGAGGCATGCATGACNTGCTAGTCCCACTTAATCTGCTGTTCTGCTGTATGCCTGTATCCCCTGAGCAATTGGGATGCTAATGCTTTTGCCTGTCATCTTATGCTCACAAAGGGTGGCGGTACTTCGGTAGAATGCACTCCCATTTTGATAGTTATGCTTTAGAGCTAAGCCATTTCACTATTTTATTAAACAAACGCTTAATTCGCTGTATCCCTGACCAAACGAGTTGAAGTTCTACTGTGATGTATCATGTATGTTATTCCTTTCATTTTTCATGATGCTAAACTGGTGAATTGCAATGGCACTATAATAACATTATTCATGATTCTACCTTGTTGCTTCTGTGGCAGTTGCTCATTTGACAAATTTGTTTGTTGAATTCTGAACTTACTACACTGTTGTTAGTCTTTTGCAGAAAATCAGAGGCATGCATGACGTTGCTATTGGATTATAGTTGAAGTCACTCTACGGACTWAAACTTCAGTRATAAGCTGCTACAATAAATTCTGCAAATGGATGGCCTTAGTGGCCCTTCAACTGTCTCCTGCTTTGTTGTTGTGAAGAAAAAGAGAAGTAACTTAAATCGACGGCCTCATCCTGATCTGAAGACAATTTCCAATTACCTTAAATTATTTATTGAGCCTAKCTCTTTAACAGATTGTGGAGGACATGAAGCCGTTAACTTGCATTGCTCAAATGGTAATGCCAGGATGGGTGAGCACAACAGGTCTGATGCAAATAAGCAATGTGGATCTGATGGTTTAGGTAAAGAAAACAAGCTGACGAAAGTGAAACTAAAGCTTGGTGGTATAACCCATACCCTTCATACCAAACCCACAAAAGAGGCTGAGTTAGGGAGTAGATCACATGATATAAGATCTTTTGGTTCTAGTGATGTCTATGGTGCTCACCTAAAGAAGGTATCTCACTGGTTTTCTGTGGGKKTTTTTTTTTTTCTTTTCTTTTCTTTTCTATTTGGATGAAACCTGATTCCATTTTGTGAATGTGCTTCTGAATCTGACTATAAGTTTCACTCATTAGATTATGATTATGTGCCTTGCTTTGTTTTACCTGAATCCACACCACCCTCGTGTTTGTTTTTATAAATTCTTTGGAGCAATGACATGGAAAGGATGTGCAATATGTTCAATAACTCACTCTCTCTCTCCCCAATGTATTTGGCCAAATGCAATATTTCCGAGTCAGTCCCAACGTTTTTGGTGAATTTCTAGTTGGATCCAAGCCTTTCTCCTATATTGGCAACGCTGCCCTCTTCTTCAGTGCAATGTGATTCCTTTCTGACTTTCTTAATCTTTGTCTCCTAGTCATAAAAAGATGATGGTACTTCACTGAATTGGTTGCAGGACTTTTCTAGGAACAGTGCTCCTGATGCCAAGCACAAAATTTCAAGGAGGTACATGGATCAAGTCAGTGATGCAGTATACAAAATGGGTCCTAAGAGCAAGCGAGCTAGTAAGAAAGTTTATGTGGATGAGGAATTTGATGATGAGGACGATGAGGAAATTCGTTACCTGAAGAAACTTAGAGCTTCCAAGGCTGCTGCTGGCTGTTTAGAGAAAAGTAAAGGGATAGTGAATCATTTGAATCCAGATTATGATGATACAAAAAAGGGTAAGAAGTCAAGATTAGACAGAAAGGATAATGACTATGAAATGGAGCTTTCATCAGATGATGAGCTCAAGAACAACAGGAAAAGGCTTACAAKTGATTGTGTTGATCCTACTGAGCGAGAGATGACCATGACTACACGCAAACGAGCTCTTGAGTGTCCTGAATTCAGCGGTCTTGTGGAATTTCCAAATGGTTTACCCAGTGCTCCTTCCAAAAGTAAGCATCTTCTTCCCATGTTTTGCATGGTCTATAATTTTAGTTTTACAGCTTTACCTTGAAATTCCTGAGTGTCCAGGCCAGATCCTTAGTGTGCCATTTGATGTCTTATTATGATATATTTGTTGGGTAATATATCTGCTGGTCGATCATGCCAGAGCAAAAGCTATCTGAAGTGGAGCAACAGTTGAGGAAAGCTGAGGTTGCACAACGACGCCGGTTGCAGGCAGAGAAGGCAGCTAAAGAAGCCGAGGTTCACTATTCTTCTATAAGCCTTTATTGTATCTGAGGKTTTAATTTTACCTCTGGTGTTTAAGTATCATATCTAAATCTTTACTTTACATTTCACAGGCTGAAGCTATCAGAAAAATACTGGGACAAGACTCCAGTCGGAAGAAGGAAGAGAAGCTGAAAAAACAACAAAAAGAATTGGCTGAGGTAAATTTAAGATTGATCTCTTGCTGTCTACGGTCTACGGTCTACGGTCTACCTACTCCCCACTTGTCCATTTCGCAATGATCTATCAATCTATGCAGGAGAGAAATGGCAAGGCTGTTGCACTTGGACCCAAAAACCATTAGATTAATGGTTTATGGAATGTGGTACTTCTCGGTAAGATATGGGCTACCAAAGATATTGATTCTGTGCCCTTGCAGGTATGAACCTATAGAGCTTTTGCTATTATGATTGGCAAACTAATGTCATTAGTGTTTGCTTGATATGATCTGACTTGTGCGGCTACTCTCTCCATTAGCACTTACCTTTTTATTCAATATATGAAATAACCTAATTATCCAGATATCCTCCACCGCGTTTCGAAAATATGGATTATTTGAATGTTTCGAGTTATGTGTTGGACCAAATTGTACTAATCGACTTACAAGTATCGGGATTCAAAGTCAAAGCTCCCCCTGTGCAGCCTGCATTGCTACAAAGCTGTGCGAGGAAGTATAGAACCTCTGCCTGCTTGCTGATCTTAACARTGGTGGTGCCCTTTTTCTTTTTTGTTCAGGATRACCTCATTTTCTTGTAAATGATGTTCATTGTAAATTGACTTGGGAGTCTACCTGGCAGCAAGAACTTTAGAAATTAATCTGTAGGTTAGTTAGAATTTGTAAGAATATGGTGTAGGTCTGTCAGAGGGAGATACCAACCAGGAGGAAGATGATTTTTTGCCGAGTACCCGAAAACTAATTGTTATGTTAATAGTAACTGACTAACTGCTGCTGGAGCAWATATCTCTTACAGTAAGTTGTTGAATGAGAATGTGTATTCAGACTATCATCAATCCATTTTCTCTGTAATTTTGATTATTATAAAATTAGAGACATGCGAAAAGATTGTAGATATGTATGTGTAAAAATGAGTTAGTACCTTTGTTCTTCTAAGGTGTTCGATGCAAAAGAACATGTTTAATTACAATTACAGATTGACAGGAGGCTAGGAGCTTTTGGAACTGCAGAGCACATCACATAGACATACTGGTGTCATTGTATATTCTATGTGTCACATTTATTGCAACAAAATCTGTTTTGTTGGAGTTCCTWSTAGAATTARCAGTTTATACACGGAGTGCTTCACAATCTATTCATCTCCACCTTTTTGTACCCACTTCATACTGTACTGGTTCATTAATTTTTCTATTCTCAGACTTTATTACCACCAATCTATTCGGTTTTATCAACAGAATAAAAATGAAAAGGGCGTAGAAGTAGAACCACAAGAATAATATAATTAACATCGTGCCAAATATAATTGAATCATTAATGAGAAAGCACAAGAGTCACAAGATTTGAAGACCAAAATTCTAATACCAAAATTTTGCCCTCGCTGACAGTGCAAGGGATCAGGAAGGGGAGGCAATATGAAACTCTAAAATCAGAAGCTATGTACATCTGTTAATGTGGAAAGCCTACAATCTATAATCAGCATGGAGATATYCCTCAAACTCAGTTCCGTTAAGAGTCCTTTGAATATCATCCCAGTTTGCTACCTGTTCTGACAAGGACCCCTTGTGTATCTTCACTTGTCTACTCGTTAGGTTCATTCTTGGAACTCTTAAAAAGTCTTGAACATCTAATAATTTCTGTAAGAGACAATCAAAACAAACAAGTATTACTCTTTGCTGAATTCTACAGATCAGCATCAAATCAAAACCCTTTCTAGAGTAGAAGAAGACTTACAGTGCGATTATTTACTACATCCTCGTAATAAAGCAATATGTGTCGGGTGTTATTAAAGAACCCTAATGCTTTGGCTGCCGTATTTTGGACTTGCTTAAGCTCTGATATCAAAGTTGTTGCATTTACATATGGTTTATAGCTAGCCAGTATCTCAGCCTGAAACAAATTAATAGATAACATCGGATCCTATAAATATTAATCACACAAAGTTGCCAAAGGCAKTGTACACAAACAGAAACAAAGGAAATGGATGATACCTCATGAGGTGAGTGGACATGGGATTTATGTGTCCCATTTAACAGTTTATAATCACGATCATACGTATTTGCAAGTATTGATATCATTCGCCGCAAAAGATTTCTTCTGAAGAGAAATATTACAGACACCCCTTTTTTGGTGAAATAATCAGCTATGTCTTCGTGATGCTGCATTAATCCCTGCATATGCAAAAACTAATTTGAGAATATGACTAAGGTAGACCGAAAACGATACTCCGTACAAAAAGCTTGATCAAAGAAAAAAAAAGAAAAAGAAAAAAAAAGGAAAAGGAAAAAGTGACATGAACATCTGCTGATTGTATACTCAATTTAGCAGCACATGCAAAAGATAAAGCTACCGAAACAATCCATTCCAAGTATCTTGATTAAGAATAGAAACCCTTTAAGGGGCCGTTTGGTTTACAATAATTAGGTATWAGGTGTGGGTTTWGAATGGTTTATCCCAATACCTATTGTTTGTTTAGTAAAATTCTAATTTTAAAACCCATACCTTAAACCTCCAAGGTATGGGTTTTAGAAACCTAGAGGGGGAGGTGGGTATGGAGGATTCCAACACTTTAGGTATAAAAGAAATTAGATCATACTCGTTCCCTAGGAAAATTCAACGCAATGGTATGAGGATCAAGTTCCAAACCCATAGCACCTTTTGTTTGATACCTGATTCCAAACCCATACCAACTTTTGAACCAGAACGCCCGCTGCTCTAACCTAGACATTGGTTCTAAAGCCTAGTTTTAATCAAAAAAAATCTCAAAGTTGACCAGCATTAATAACTATCTCCCAGACCTAATTTAACAAATACAAAGAGTAATGGAACCCCACTTACCTTGCAGAAATTTAAAATTTTCTGTCTTAAACCTAATGGGAAAAATACCATTGGAAAACAAATTCGATTTTGTCATTTCCACATTCAATATCCCACAACACGAAAGCAGACGATTGATAAATACGGTATGGACAACTTCATGAAAAAAGAAAACAATTTCTCCTCTTCTTGTGAAATGTAGAATGTTAGTTCCCATTGCACCTAGTTATCGTTTTGAGATTGTCAACAATTTTTTTAACACAAGTAGACATTGGATATTGCAAGAGAGTTGAGGCTCTCGATCGGAGGAGTGGAGGAGGAAAATTTATGTGGATGACCTCCCGGAATAATCACATTTGGTTCATGTTAGCCGACCCCACATATGGGATTAAGGCTATGATTGATTGATTGATTGATTGAAGTAGACATGGATATTTCATTATATATGTTGCCAGAGTAAAGGGACTAGCATCCTCTTTAACTATTCATATGTATAGTTGTGCAGTACTTACATGAATAAGCAACACAGAATCCTTCATTTTATTACACTGACCTAGATTATTTACCCAAAAAGCTCATTCAATCGAAGAACAAAGAATTTAAAGTAAACTTAAAACACAAACATCCTTTGCAGTAGAGTGGTATGCACAGAACTGCATCTTTCTATTGTAGTAACACAATTAACTAAAGAACCTATCTTTTCAACATTGAGTTCAACTTCTCTATTATCAATTACCAAAACAACAACAAGCATCAATATATTAGGTATTTTTAAATTTTCAGGCTTAGATTTCCCAGCAGCCCACCACTGTCAGAACATACATTGTCCGCTTTGGTTCCCACAAAAAACCCAGCATGTAGTAATTATACAGCACCAAACATAGCACTCACAAAAGAAGCTGGCAAAGGCAATATATGAAGAATTGCTCTCAGAGATTTGATCCAACAAAAATCAATATTAAAATATACCCTTTCTACTTGTGAGAGCAAAGAGCAACCTCTTGTTAATGTTTCAAATGTAAAGGTCAGAGATCTCCAACTATATTTACTCAGATGGTAGCATCATTGCCATCTCAAATGTAGACCGCCAAGGCGCCAACAGGCAGGTCTAGTAAAGACCTGAATCCACACCCTTATTATTTGAACAGACAACAGGCAGGGTGTAAAAAATTATAACTCTTGTGCATGCCCATAGGATATGATAAAGTAAGAGTTGGATCTAAGGGTCTAAAATGGGTCCTTTATTTTCATATTGCAATCGTTATAACTTTTTCTTCTACGTGTACATGTACAATGCACACAGACAATCAGTCAGTAACACACTAACACATGACTCCCGACCAAAGTAGATCGCTGCCATCAAGAAAGTCGGGAATTCGTGTGATATGAGTGGGAAAGTAAGGCAGCAAAGAGAAAAAAGGAACAGTAATCCGAAATGAAGATAGTTTGATTGTGTCATTGTGTCGTGCATGATCAACACCTGAGCTTTGTGAAAGAAACAGTCTGTGATAAGGCAGGTTCATCAATGCCAAATAATAGTCACAATACCCATTTCTGAATAAAGAAAAAACAATTTAMAGGTTGCACTAAATCTTACATGTTTGAGTCATATGCTAATATGCTTAACTAAAACATTTTTTCCCGCAAAACTCATTCCTTTCTGTAAGTGAGCCTGTTAACAATTTGACACAGATAGGCACAGCAGATTTGCATAGGATATTTAGGAGCCAAATAATTAAGTGCAGCTATTTTTTAAACATGGAAAGAGAGGATGAAAAACGTAAAGAACTTACTTGATTTAGCATCCATTTCAAGCCAACAGCAGTGGTACATTCATTCTTAGAAGCACTGCTTAGCCAATCCAAGTTGTAAAGCTTGTCAAGAGTCTCCACAATAGTTGAAGTATTAGCTCTCCGAACYTTGACAGAGAAAATCTCCCCGTTGGAACTTACATTCATGTGACTATTCAGCAAGGTCTCAAACCATCCACTGCCAGATCTCTGAGTTGACAAAATGGCAAAGTACCGGACTGGATGGCATGCACATTCCGCTCTGTTAAAACGCAAGGAAGTAAGTCGAATCGAATGATCCACAGAGAAACTTTGTTATACAGAAAAAAGGGACAGATTACAGAAGTAGGGATGTACCTGCTGTAGGTAAYAGGCTTCGGGTAATGCACATAAGGAAGTTCCCARTCYTCAAGATTAGGCCTAGGGCAGGGGCGGTCGCTTACTTGAACATTCAAGAACCTAGTAGTATTACCGATGCTAAATTGCTGGAGCCACGCAGTACAAATGTAGATTCCACAAACCATAACAAACACCAAGACAACGAGCCTCAACAGTAGCGGCGACTTTTTGGGCACCAAACTCTCCTGTGATTGAAAGGCTACCCAGGTGTGAATTACTAAATCCGATCGCATTCTACATCAGACTTCTCTATACAACAATCAATCTAAGTTGATGATTCTCCTACAAACATGCTTTGCCATGTTGAACTACTAATATGGAAACTAACCCTAATTAGAAGGAGGCATTCAAGCTATAATACAGCAACATCTGAACTATATCAACCCTGTCAACATGTTTATTGCTGCAAAATTCAATCAATCAGGTAATTTGAAATACACAGAATTGTTCCTAAAAAGCTATTAAGCCAGAAAAAGACGATCGATATATTGATTACGCGGAGTATATAAACATTTCTAGTACGCAGTGCAAGAGAAGATCTATAGATTTCTTGGCAAATGGTATGTGAAAAAGGATTTTCCTTATAATACATCCATTTCATTTATAGAAATAACATTAAATCAAGCCAGAGTCTCGAAAATCATAAACGATTACAACTTGCAAATTGAACAACAAATTATTAAAAAAAAAAAAAAAAGTCAGTGGAATAAAATAGAGATCCTATTATGAAAGAAATAAAAAAGGAAATGGGTGAGATTAATGAAAGAACCACCAATTAACAGAATGCGAAGACGAGCAGCAGGGGGATGCATGAGAATAATGAAGACAACAGAAGAGAAATCATGTGAAAAAGCGAATAAAGAAATACAATAAATCACGAGCAAATTAATATAAAAAATAATAAAAAAGAAGAACGAAGGAGAAGGAGAAAGAAATAAACAACCTGAAAGGAAAAAAGAATCATGAGGCATTCGTTGAAGAAAATGAATAGTGTAGTAACAGATCGAATGAGGGAGAGAATGGAGGCGGCCAATAAAGCATTGCGCATTTCAAACTCATTCCCTCTCTTCTTTTCGTCTTCCTTCCTTCATATCTCCCTCCCCACAGCCCCTTTCTTTACATTTATTTATTAATTACCACCGAAATTCTGGTATAATAATACCAAAATAAACAAAAATGGTCTTCCAATGTACACATTCTTAAGTCCGATTTAGTGGGGAGTATTTGGTGATTATTATTTAATCTAAGCAGATTTTGACGGAGAGAGAGAGAGAGGAGAGATAGCTCGTATTGTAAGAGGGATCATGATAGTAAAATAAATCATATAATTAAAGAAGTGAACCGAAGAGCACAGTTTGTAAACTGTTGAAGCAACTAATACTCAGCTTCCATCTGGTCGAGTGGTCGGACCATTTCCACATAGGCAATACACACCCTCGTCACGAAGATTTTTATTCTTCTACGATATCCTACATTTTATTCCATTTTTTTCCTTTAATTTCGATATTGCTAACCAAGACATCTCGAATTAGTCGTGGATAAAATTATTACTTTGTTTTTTTTTTAAAAATGGTCAATACTTTGGAAATATGTCTGTTTAAAGTCACGCGTAATTGAGTACAATTACTTTTGATATTGAATTAGTTAGGAGTTATGTATGCTAATACGGATCAAGCATCCAGCGTATCAAAGATTTGTGGATACAACTTCTTGCATAAAAAATCAAGCTTCTTGTTAATATAGATCCACAGCCACTCGATCTTTCCGGAATTGTTCCTTGTTTGATTGCAAAACTCACTAAATCATGGTTTTTTACAACTTCCCACATGACATGGATGACCAAGATGACAACTACTGAAGGGATTCTTAAAACTACGAACTTGCATTATGCAGTGTGACAAAGTGTTGTAAACTGTATTTATAATTCTGATAAAGTTGTGCTGGTCAACTGTAACACCCATGCAAGTGCAATTGCTTAAGTTGTGCTTTACTGTTAATCTCAATCTTCTGCTTTAGCAACTTTGTCAGAAGCGTTAAAACCCCAAAAACAACACGTTCCTTTCTGCTCGGAAAACCCGAGTGTCTCAGAACGACAATTTGCTCATCTTTTACAATTAACACACTCTTTTGGGAAACCCGGTCTTCTACATATATGCGAATTCATGCCCACCTGATGTCTCTGCGTCTTGGGTTACGAGAGTCTGCATGTGAAACATTCTGTTAGTCATTTGTACTCAACTGGGGTTACGGCATTCGCACGCAACAGCAGATTGTGTTGATATTGCTCTGTTAAAACCTGATTTCTTGTCGTCACCATGTTACCAACTGTCAGGCTCAGCCATGGTTATGCCAACAGGCTTGTCAAGCTTTTCAAGAGAGAGGAGAAGTTGTGAACAGAGCCCCACGCAATAGCTGTAGCCAGTGCATGCGTGCTTGTGTACAGGAGGGTTCCTTGGCACAAGGTCCAAGCCATAGTGCCTTTCCCTGTGGGTTAAGAACGTGATTGATTGATAATTGTACTCGGTGGTACTCCTTGACGATTTTTATGCGAAAGAAGGCAAAAATCGATGATGCTTAGGTATATTTGATATCTTACAGAAAAAGGTTTGTTACTTGGGCCATAATGATCGACAGGATATGCTAGGATGGGAAGTGTACGGTTGTTGATGCTTTTTCCATCAGATGATGAACCACCCCAATGTTGTCCCTGACAGATATGTTCTTCTAGGAATCAATGCCTGCTCAGCGTGCAGTTACTGAGGGGGAAAGCAAGTCATGCTATGTATTAAGAAGAAGAGCAGAGTTTGATGTTCGTATGAAGTCACTGGTAGATTTTATGATGAATGTGGTGAGGTGAGAAGTGGAAGGAGATTATGTTACCGAATTGATGCAAAAGGATGCGGATTTTAGTGGATAACAATTGAGTGCTGAAATACATGCCAAAATTCGTTCATGTCGATGCGCCTAACATTGGTTCAAGAATGAAACAGATCTAGTTGGGAATCTGATGATTTCGTGTGTTTCAGTCCGGTTTCATTCGAGTGGTTCACTTGAAGCCTTTTGGCCAGAAAAAAGCGCCATCTTAGAGTATGAAAGCAAATCTCAGTCTGATGATATGTGCCGAAATGGATTATGATATGTATCCCAAACGATAGTAATTCCCTTGATGATGCAAGAAGTCTTTGATCTAAGTGACTCAACAATGATCGTGGTACTTGACAATGCAATGTCGAAGGATACTCAAGATTGGGAAAGATCTCTGAAGCCATGTAGGAATTGTTCGATGAGCGTGATTGAGGTGTATGGCTGCTAAATCCCAACCTACTTAACATTTGTTAGCATCTCGGGGCGATCAGCATCCCTTTCTTCGTTGGATGAGCATGAGAATCATCAGCCTTATATCCAAGGTGGGGGGTCTAGCAACTGTTTGCTAGAAGTGCACTTGAGAACGTATATTGCAATGCAATTTTCTCTCAGTACGATGCAGAGACAGTACTTCACTGGGTTATCAGTGTGAAGGATGTGGTAGTTTGGAATACTTTGCTCTTTGGGTATGCTCAGCAGCTGGAAAATGAAGAGGCCCTTAAGCTTTTCAGTCAATTACAAGTCGCAGGACAAGAGGCTAATGAGTTTACTTTCGTTGCAATGCTTACTGCAGCAAGTAATATAGCAAGCCTCTGTCATGGGCAACAGTTTCATAATCAGCTGATAAAAACTGGCTTAGACGCTGATGCTTTTGTCACAAATGCCTTGCTAGATATGTATGCTAAGTGTGGATGCTTACAAGATGCTTGCAATCTATTTARTACCACAAAGTGGAGAGATGTTGCCTGTTGGAATTCTATGATTTCCACCTACGCAAATCATGGASTAGCTGAAGAAGCTCTTTTGCTGTATGAGAGGATGCTCCAAGATGGGTTGCAGCCAAACTACGTAACATTCATAGGGCTTCTCTCGGCATGCAGCCATGCAGGATTGGTAGAAGCTGGACTTCAACACTTCAACACAATGCTCAGCTATGGAATCGAGCCAGGGATGGAGCATTATGCTTGCATGGTTTCTCTCTTTGGACGAGCTGGTAAACTCATTTATGCAAAAGAATTTATTGAGAAAATGCCCATAAAACCTGCTGCTTTAGTATGGAGAAGTTTGCTCAGTGCCTGTCGATTCATTGGAGATTATGAATTGGGTGCTTATGCAGCAGAGATGGCTATATCCTCTGACCCAGTAGATAGTGGATCATACATTTTACTTTCAAATATTTATGCATCCAAAGGTATGTGGACAGAGGTTAAGGGAACTCGGAAAAGAATGGAATCGAATCTGGTGGTTAAAGAACCCGGTTACAGTTGGATTGAAATAAATGAGAAGGTWAATGTCTTCATATCAAGAGACACATCTCACTGCAGTACGGATGCAATCTTTTCAGTGTTGGGTGACTTGACCAAAAAGATGAAAAGAGTAGATTATGTGGCCGACAATCCTCCAGTTCTAATAGATTATTGTTGAAGACTGCAAAATTGTGATGAAATWTCAGGTAATGTGCTACCTGATAAAYGACATGGCTAATTTCAAAAGTGCGAAGTTGTTGYCYAGTGTTCAGGGTGTTTGAATCCATTAATGACTGTGGTACAAGCTATCCCTGCCATTTGAAAAGCTGCTACTCTTTTCAAAATTCAATTAATTGCCAACATCATATTACTTAAAATGAAATTAGATGATTCAGTCAACACTGAGGCTTGTGTTCTGCTAATGACTTGGCTCTTTYGAAAATCATCCAGATGTTTTTTAGTCAGATCTCTATTATTTGAAAATTTAATGACTGCCTGGGAAAGGGTGAGCAAAATGAATCAATTTCAGCTGATAGATTTGAGGTAGCCCTATTATCCCACCCTTTGAAAGCATTTCAAGTCTGCAGTGGAGTTTGTATCAGGGGAAGGACAATGCAGCCAAACCGATACAATTTCGACTTTTGGGGTGTGGTCAGGTCAGCTTGTTATGTATTTTAGTGATGGGAATGTTTGTATGATGCCAAAAGCAACTTAGTGTATCAAGATTTATGTATCAAAGAGGTAGTTAGCTAGTTACCAATTTGGGGAGGCAGATACCAATAATGGGAGCCTGGGTACTGATTTCGGTAAAACCATGTGAGGATCCAAGTTCATATTTGATGGTGCTGTTGATAGATGAAGTATTTGAGGATTGAGAAGATGATGATCAGTACTGTGATCGATAGTAGCTTAAAGATTCCACAGCTTGCTACTAGTTACAGAGACAGATAATGCAGGCAGACATGTAAAAGGAAAAAAAACTATGGATCTTCGGAGACAGACATGGCACTGCTTAATGCCGTTCGTCTTCCAGATGAAGTAAGAACTATGAGCATACAAATGAGCTAGAGGAACCTGAGACAAAAGGTTGGAATTATTTCGATTATTGAATGGCTTTGCTCCGCCACAGAGTATGCATTTTCCTGGGAAAGCATGTAAATATGATTATTATGATTCATGTACAGGACCAATACATCTGGTATATTGAACTGTCCGATTGAGGCGTTGTGCGCTCATGCAGGCAGCCCGGTGACAAAAGTAAGACAGCTGCAGAGGAATCTGTGCAGGGTAGAGACTTCTCGGACTAAGGAAGTTGTGTAAGTTGTATCTGATGGGTGTACTGATGCGAAATAGTAATTGTATCTTGTATTAAGCTTCCATATGGTATTTTCATTGAAGCTCATATAACATTGTATCATATATTCATTATCTCTTTATAATTATGTAATGATCCTACTCGTTTATATTTGAAGACTCATGTCGAAATTTTATTTTTATTTATTTTTTAAAAAAACCCTAATTTGGGGAACCTTATTCAAATACCAAAAAGGCTAACAATCATTAGGTAAATAGGTAGTCATCGTATCATCCATATTTTGAAAAAGGCTTTATGCTTGCAGCCATTGGATARAGTCATAAAATCAAAATCCTCTCTCATCGAGAACTACCATTAGCAGTCTCTTCAACAAGATATACCGTGTGACAAGCTTTTGCAGGCCTTTCAATAAGCAACGGCTGCTTAAACATGGGAGTAGTAAACCTAATATGTACAATGTAATTAGCACGGAAAAATAAATCACT
>SNQN01005988.1:0-15974 GCA_008642245.1 Bassia scoparia
ATTTTTATAAGTTCTTTAGTTGCGCCTTTTAAAGGGTTAAATTTTGTTTCAGGCTCTTGCAACTCTATCAATGATTATCGACTTTATGGATCTAAAATAAGGACTCGTTTAATCCCTTGTGATAAAGAGGCACTCTTGCACTTCATTCGACATGGTCGGAGCGGATTGGGGTGGCTCAAAGTTCTAGTCTGTACCATGTCCCCCCTGTAGGTCATCCGTCTTCAATGCACAAACCAAACGCACAGCTATGTTTGTGTTCCTATGTAACACAAAATTGCTTGCAAATTATGGTGAAGACAACTTTCTGGCGATAACTTCCATTTTCTTTTCGCCATTAGGGTTTTGGCACAAAGTTTCGGGTATCCGGTGATTTCACCTACATACGGTACGTTTGTAGGAGCGTGTATTCCCCTTCTATCGGACCAAACAACCCGCCTTTACCAACGCACTCCACATACTCGTCTGAGAACGTATCTGCTGGTCAAGCTCGCGATGATTTGTACAATAATCTAACTTAGAGACGTAGCAACTCCGGAGATCCGTAGTGGCATCACTTCGCGCGGTCGTTACAATTCAATCTATTCTTATCTGCACTGTAGATACTATAATTATAAAAGCAAGACCAAATTATCGTGTGTCGATTTGTAATATGTCTTTGGTAAGATCACTTTTTCTGCCCCACCATTGATCCCTATTAAGAATTTATTAAAGCATCAGTAATGACACTTCACTACGATATATGCAATAGTGACGATACAATATAAACATTATACTCTCGTTTTATACAAGCACAGATCTCTACATTACAAACCCAACCTGATTAAAATACGTATGAGCCAACATCTTGTCCATATTCCAACATATAATTTTTAATATTTGGGAATTGAAAATATGAACCAACACAAGATACTTAAAATGGCAATCGAACATACATAGGTCAACTGAAAGATATTCCTTATACAATGTTCAGATTAACATCATTAAATCAAAAAAACATAATTCTTATACTCCAAAATAATAGAGTAATTAAAAAGTAAATTAAATAACTAAATATACAAAACATATTAAAGAATGAACACAACAAAACATCTAACAACTTAATAACTAGAAACTTTTATGTGATCTAAAAACTACGACTTATTATACCTAATTCCATCTCAGTTCTTTATATCTTAAATTTAACCTAGACGAATATTAGTTAATACTAACTAGTTTGAAATATTAAATCACAACTTATGTTGTCTCTCCATTGTCCATCTAAGGCAGCCAATATATCCCATCTACAAATATGTGTCATTAAACCCCTTGTTAATATCTAGTTTTTTCTAAACCTAAATAAATTACAATAATCATCCGGTTTATATTACATCTCTTTTGTAGTATAACTCACTTATCGTTAAATACTCCTTGGATCGGAATTCTCTGTCCAATCTATAAACTATGAACCCTAAATTGAAAAAAAAGAAAAAGAGGCTCTAAATGGCGTTGAGATAGCTTACTATTGAATTCTGCTAACATGTGTGCGTGTATGACCTCATCATTATAATTCCCCCCAGAAGCATTGATTAATATCATAAATAAAATTAATTTTTAAAATAAATGACACTATTGGCCAACTCACTTCTTCTTAAATTACCTAGTACGAGGTGATGGAACAGTTGAACAGATTATCTTGAGGACTTGAAGGTTGCGTGCCGGGAGTCTCAGTTGTTCCCTTGTGGTGGTTCAAGATCCGCTGTAACTCAAGTCGTCAACTAAATTTGTTTGAACAATACGCGGTCTCTTGAACTCTCGGCGATGTCTTTACCTAGACTAATGTTCCGCCTTCCAATGGATGGCAGAGTTGGTTGGAGTGGTTCTTTTTCTCTTTCAACGATTGTCTAGTAAGGTCGATATCGGTGGGTAAACCTGATAAGTGGATCATTTTTGTGTGTGTAGTTCACCCTATGATCAGTCCTAATTACGTTCTTTTTAATGCTGAGTATAGAAATTGTGGTCTGGTGTCCCTGGGTTATTATGTGAATGCCTACTGCGTTTGCTGAGAGCAGGGCAGGACCACAAACTTGGTCTCTTCTCGATATCTTAGTCTCGCCATTGCCCTTTCATTTATATGTGTGTTGTCGTTGTGTTTTTTTTTAATTTCTGTACTGGGCAACAGGTGGAGAACGCGAGAATGGAGTTACATGAGGTTCGGGCTATCCGCAGACAAGCAATTGGAGCCTGTATTGATTTGTGTATCTCTATACTGAGCTTATTTTGACTGTGCATTGCATGAGTTAGTTTAAGCGCACTCTGAGCATTGCTGGTTACTTGAGGGCCTACACTTCCTAGATCTTCATAAACGTATGGGGTAACGCTAAGGATGCTACTTTGCCATCTTTGAGCAGGATCTCGTTAGTTTTGTCCATATTTTTTTCTCAGTTAAACTCAGCTCAAGACTCATAGAATACGCCACAAATCCATACAGCCGACAAAACTACAGATGTATAGCTCTATCAAACTAAGCTGAGGTCTTGTTTAATAGAGGGGTTGAAGCGAGTGTATAGAATGAAGAGGAATTGGCCAACATTTTGAGTATGCTGAGGCCACTCGGCTCTTAGTCTTCGAACTAATGTCATTGACTTAATCACATTTAGGACGTGCGTCCCACATAATATTTCTAGGTGTTTGAATGTGACAACCATCGAAGACCTGTGTGTATCTCTCTTATTCAGTAATCGTACGGCTCGCTTGAATGGATCGGGAAATATGGAGGAGGTATGAAATTGAATCTTATGCTCGTTGATGGGAGGAGGTATAGTTGACAGGATCATATCAAGCTAGTCCTACATATCTCATGAGAATCTCTATAGATTTTGCCTTTGGTAGATGTTGTTCTGTTTGGCACATCAACACTACTATGTGGTTGATTATTTTCTTTGACACACCCGTACGGATAAAGCCGATGCCAAATGAAAAAGTTATATAAACTTAGCTGCAAAACTATATAGCGCTCATAAATAAGATAGCACTTTCGCCAAATTTACACGATTAATAAGATCTCCTATCGTGACGTTTTTCCTCTTATTTCTAATGGAAGTCTAGCCTTCGGCTATCGATTCTCTCTTCGTGAGCTCGCCTTACCGTGTTTTAGCGTTGCCCGATCAGAACTGACCATATGTTACTTATGGTGAGCTATTTTACACATTGGGCGTCTTATAACTACGCTGCAAAGGTTCTCAATTCGAAGCAGGTCCTGCTGCGGTTAATTTTCCCCCATCTCAGGCCTAAAGAATATTCAATACTCTTCTAATATACCTTTTTCTGTCAGAATTTTGATGATTTGTTTCCTCAAAAAGTGGGTCTTGCAACTACATCTTTAACTTCCGCCACTATAGAAAAAATAGTAATCTAACTATGCTCTTACAAATAGCATTTTTTTATTTCACCTTATTGGGTAGTCACAAAAGATATAATGAATGTCGATTTTGAGCCTCAACAGATATCATTAATAGTGGAGGATATCTAGGCTCATATACAAAGGAAACATCTTTTTACCCAAGAATAATAATATATCTACGTATACTGAAATATCATTTGGAATCTTCACTCTATATATTCTCAATCATTCCTATAATTTCATAGCCTATTCCAGTGGAGTGGAGTAGATATTATATTCGTGAAAGAATCTTTTTAGCATTTTCTGTCTTCTATCAATGGCTAAAGAATCACCATAATTATACCTCCATTATATCTTGGCTTACTCCGTTCCGAAAGATAAAGACCTTTTGTTTTCAGACACTTTTCTTTCCATTCGTGCTAGAGCTGATATTACTCACTCCGATGATACTGTGACTTGATGGGGTATGACTTAGATTAAATAAACCTCATCGTCACTAACCAAAAGGGATTCTCCAACCTTGCAACAGATTTCCTTCATGCCAATTCTGACGTGGTTATCTTATACTCCCGAATACCACTCACGTCTAGAAGGATTACACAGATCCTAATACACTTCGAGTGACTACATACGTGCAACCACACCAACTCGAACAGCTTAATAACACTGAAAGAGATCGGTAGAATGTTAGTGCTATTCTTCCAGTACCCAAACGCTAGTAATAATGCACACAAAATACAAATCATCTCCACCAGTTGATGATCTGAGTGCACTATATTATCACAATCGGACTAATGTCTCCGATAGGGAATCCCCATAAGTCAATAGCACATCAATCCAATCTACAAATGCCAACAAATCCGTGGCGAGGATTGCTTCCCCCTTGAGGGCACAAACCGTAAGGGTAATAGAACAAAAGCGTTAAACTCAAGATCAGCAACTACCACAGATTGGTGACACTCCAAATGCAAAGTCGATACCGAACAGCCTCTATGTTAGTTAGTCCTACCAATCCATGGCAAACAATAAACTTCTATCGAATTGCAGCACAATACTTCGCATTCACTACTATTGCTTCACATAAAGCCGAACCAAGAACGTGATCATATGCTCATGTGAGATAGGGCAGCTCTAGTAACCAAAGCATCATGACTCAGCAGTATATCCAAATCATATCTATACGCAAGTCACGGGTATATCTTCCCAGCAAATCCTATTAACAGACAAGGCATACCTTCTTTGAGTGATCGCGCTATAAAGAGACTAAACTTATGCTACAAATTAACATCAATACAATATATACCCAAAATAACACAAAACGAACAAATGTATACAAAAATTCTCTCGAATTACCATCATAATTGAGACTTATACCGTATACTAGTGTCGGGTGCTTGATTTACCCATCACAAAATTGTGCTGACAGCAACAAATCGCGTCCCAATATTGTACAAGTAACTGCGCTCATATTCTTACTCGGTCTCTAGAACCATTGTTTGTGACTTGCTACCGCCTCTATTTAAAGGCTGACGATCTCAAAGAAACTTACCAATTAGACAATCAACAACATGTACACCCCATTAGCAGCTCATAAGGTCGCAGTGAGACAGCCTAATACATCCCATGACTAATGCCAACCAAATCTTAGGCAAGATGACCGAATCTTAATTATGCTCAATACTTCGGTATTAAGGTCTTCTGTTATCACACTCCACCACTTTCTTTGCCGACTCTTGCAATAATTCCATAGTCATTAAAGACACAGACACTTCCATAGAGACGCAACTCGCAACGCACATTATGATCAGTAAAAATCACTTCGCTTAATGCATACTACTCTCTTCCTCCACTCTTTACTCCGCGTCACTATCCTTTTCTCACATTGTCAAGACAAGTCCTTAACAAGTACTGGCCCGGGATCTGCTTTGCCATGTCTCGTGCAGCTGTCGCTATAAGCTTGTGCGAGGTGGAAACGTACACATAATTGACAAAACTTCTTTGGCATAATTAGTTCTGCTCATCTTCCGACCGGGTTATAGGTTGGAGCATACGGTTTCATCAAGTCTGCGACGTCGCTTAGAGTCATGTGTCGTTAATACTCTGTCGCCAATAAGAGTACTGCACACTCATAATCTGCCTCTCACTACTTGCACATCCAGCAATCCAACAGAACCGATCTGTGACTGAGCTTCTTAAATAGTGGGCAAGTGCGCTTTTTCCGGCGCGACTGCGATATAGTAGGTAACTAATGGTCTCAATTATCAATCGCAAGCCACTTGCAACGATGTTTACAAAGAATATGCACAGAGAACCCTCGGTCTGAGGAAAGTGCATCCTCTACACGAACAGCTTGACCAATCACGCGCGTCGTAGTAGGACTGCAGCCCAAGGCAGCCCTACAACTGTAGAATTATCAGTAAATACTATGTTTGCGTTCTAGGTCATAACAAGAAGTGGATAACCAATTTTTATGCCTGGCTATGCGATCTCACTTAATAGCAAAGGGGTAACCTCATCTAGTACCGGCCTGATCACCTCTGCTTTATCCGGGCTTGGGCCCTTAAGTATAATCTATCGAACCCCTCAAAACAGCGGACAGTTCTCCACCACGGACACCCTGGCTGAGCAGATTCATGAGTAATACGGTGGCAACACTTCCTCTTGTCAAAAGAGATGAACCTATAGTGAATTTCATTGCAACAAAAGCTGCAAAGGGCTTTCAAAGAGGTCTAGAATTGAAATATTCTTCTGTCATAAACTTAGAAGAATAGGTTTCGGCGCTAACTATCCAAAAAGAGCTTAATTAAATCACTTCGAAGCGCACTACTTCTTCCGTCGGTCCCAAGGTTGAGTGGAACCGAGTTTGCCACACCTTATACCTTATATCAACTAGTCTCAGTAAATCTCATTCCTCTTACATCGGGAGACTCTCAGCCCACTCAGATCTACTAAAATGGCAAGAGTTCTAAGAAATTCGAACCCCACAAAATATATTATTACAATAGACTCATAAGTAGCTTATATAATAATACCATTATTCATCGAATTTAGTAATAATATATTGAAAAAGTACATCCATGAGAACTCCAACAACGCCTAATATACTGATCTTTAGCAGAACTGATCGTCGCATTCACACTAATAAGTTAAGTAGCCTAAATCTTCTTTTATGAATCACATTTAGTGAATTCTGTTGTGCAATGTATGCTAATTTTAGGGAATCTATTACCTTGGGTATTTTATTAGGAATCTCATACATAATATATTAAATCGTTACTTTTTGCCCCATATTTAAACGGCAGGTAGTTCAATCCATTTACTAAAATAACGTGCAGGCATACTTATCTCTCATTTTTTTTTTTATTCCACACATTAAGATTACATCATAAATAGCGGGGATTATATTTTACTATATTATGTTTTTCGCCTTCTAGTGATAGGTTAAACTATTTTTTATGTTCATATAGGATTATGGCTCTTAGGGCATGTTTATCCTAATCAGGTTATTATTGGTCTTCCTCCTTAGGGAATTAATAATCCTTAGCGTTTGGATCTATATTGGATATTCTACTTTGCCCCCTCTTTTATTACATATCCACACCTATCTATTCGCCTTCAAGCAACTCTCATAGAATAAAGTGCACAAGAATCTTATAAATCCTTCTCATACTAGACTGCTCTCACAGTTCTTTTATTTACTCCCACAACGAGCTAATACAAGATTCTTTCTCAATAGTATGACTGCCAGGCAAAGAAAACCAACAAAATATCAATAATGCATGTAACATACCTCATTCTCTAACAACCTTTTTATACATACTATAAAATACGTACACCATCATATGTACAAATGGTTATTTCATATCAGTTTTTGTCTTAATGTATTATCTCTGAAAACTAGAGATCCGCGTTTACCTTGAAAGGCGATATCTTTGTCCTACGATGAAATACGAACCGTTTGTTTCACAACTATTGTTTTTCTTTTCACGCCTGAGTAGTAACTATTTCGGATACTACTTAATAAAATGACTTTGCTGTTATAGTTCTGAATGACCACAAAACCTGCCTTATAGCTCCGACCTCTACCTCAATGACGCACACTCACTTTCTGTTGATCACTACATCATACATGACCCATGGATCAAGAATTAAAAAATGACCTGGTGTTGTAATGAGCGCCTCTTCTGCGATAGGCTGCCCTTCAGAACTTTCCGCTGCGCTCAAGCCAGTGTGAATTCCCATATTAGAAGTTGTTAGTTGCATTCCACACCACCAAAATACAAGGCGTTCCAAATACAGACATCACATCGATTGGGTTTTAATCTAACAGAGTCTCGTGCGGGATCACTTGTGGTACATGGGCTTAATAGAAGTGGAGACAAGGGGAGGACATCTGTACATTACTGGTCGCAAGTACGTTGTGCCAAATGACGATTCTTCTCGGCGCACGTTGGTTTTGAAAGTTATATGACTATTACTATTCATTACTGGCTGTTTGCTGATGCGTAGCATTTCATGAAGTAACTCACGACAGAGCGCGTTTTGAGATAACACAAGGGCTTTCTGATACCGAGGATGGGAAAAGTTTGAATGGGACTACCTTTATATTGAGTTTGAGAAGTAAGAGGAATGGGATAATCAGGGAAGGCTGCGGCGGGGAAAGCTAATTAACGAAAGGCGCTAAGAATAATCTAAGCAAAATAAGTCTATTGTGAAGTACAAATACACCAAAAAAGTATAGAGGGTACGCAGAGGTTTATAGTATCAAGTGGGATAGGCTACGTCATCGACTGGCGGAAGAAAACTAAAAGAATATGATAATTAAACATATGGGATCAAATGGAAACAAAATTAGAGACTGGTATCTCCAAGAATTCAAATCTCTAATAACTCTCAATTGTTTTCCTCACAGAAGTGGCTTGATAACTAATCGAATGAATATAATTGAACCTAACCATGACTATATAATTAAGGGAGTGAACAAAAGATAATGGAGTATATAGAATAATATAATGAGATGTGGCCAAACACAAACCCCAAAATAAATTATCATATCTATATATATATTATATCTAAATCTATATTATTCTATATCTAATCCTATATCTATATCGTACTTCTATGAATCATATATCTTACATATCTATATCCAGTGGCGTGTTATAAAGAATATACACTTTCTAAAAAGCGTACCAACAACCTCATACTAAATATTCTGCCAAAACGCATCTTGAACGATTTTACTCCGTATAACCATCGTATGACTTGATTAATACAAGTCACAGACACAAAAATTCTCACACATATAACGATTTGAGATGATACGTTTGGGGTATGGCAACAAAAGATGGGCGCAGAATAATAAATTGAGGCAGCTAAAAGAGTGGTCGGAGCTGTGCATGTTGAAGTGTATGGGTGGCTTGGGGTTTCAGAATCTCGAGGCGTTCAATGTAGCTCTCTTAAGTAGACATGTGTGGAGATTGGTTCGGCACCCTCATTCTCTTTTAGGGCGTGTCTTCAAGGCCAAATACTACCCTCATTCGGATGTTTTACAAGCTTACCTMGGCCAGAATGGGAGCTTCTCATGGCGTTCTCTTTGGGGCGCTAAATCACTGGTTCTTGAAGGCATTATGTGGAGAGTTGGGAATAAGCAAAGTATTAATGTCTGGGAGGTTCTGTGGGTGGACAAGGAGGATGGTCGTTTTATTTCTAGTTCCCGTGTAGAGGGGTTGTAGATGGTACGTGATCTAATGACGGAGGGTGGCTCGAGTTGGGATCTAGCTTCTATCCAAGGTCACTTTAATCGAGAGAGGACTTGGATAGTACCATCTAGTACGTGTAGAGGGGTTGGAGATGGTACGTGATCTAATGACGGAGGGTGGCTCGAGTTGGGATCTAGCTTCTATCCAAGGTCACTTTAATCGAGAGGACTTGGATAGTATCTTGGCCATTCCAATCAGTGAGGTGGGAAGACAAGATGACTTGACCTGGGCCTTTTCTAAAGATGGGGATTATAGTGTGAAGTCTGCGTACCTTGTGGCGGTTGGTTGTGATTTGGACGATTTCCACTCGGCTTGGTTGGACATTTGGAAGCTTAATGTTATCCCAAAAGCGAAGCATTTTTTATGGAGGTTATGTTTGAATTCTCTTCCAGTTAGAAGTGAGCTGAAACGAAGGCATTTGGTGGAGGAAGCACGGTGCCCTTAGTGCGGGGAGGAGGACGAGAGTGTGAGCCATGCGTTCTTTGAATGCATTCGAGTACGGGAGCTTTGGGAGGAGTGTGGTTGTTTGCCTATGCGTTGCAATGATGGCTGTGCTCGTATGTGTGATTATTTGGAGGGCTGGAATCGTTTTGATGCAAAAATGGTGCAACGGGGTGCTTTTCTCTTGCGGGGAATTTGGTATGATAGAAATAATCGAGTGTTTAATGGCCAGTTTTCCCCAAACTCAGTGTTAGTGGAGAGGGTCAACGGATGGGTTAAGGATTGTGGAATGTACGAGGCTCGGATTTACGGGGGAGTTCCAGGGGATCGTGCACCAGTTGCGAAGCAGTGGTCGGCTCCTCATGTGGGGAGTATCAAACTCAATTCAGATGCGTCACTGGCTGAGGAGGGTTGGGTCGGTCTAGGAGTGTTGGCGCGTGACGGCAGGGGGTAGTCCTCTTTGCAGCTGTACGGAGGGTGCGGACGTGTTGGTCAGTCGTTGTGGCTGAGGCTCTAGCGATGTTATTGGCTGTGTAATCCCCCGTAATTTTGAACAATTATAATTTATATTTTCTTAAAAATATATTATGATTATTTTACAAAAACGATATATTTTGTTTAAATTATATCATTTTCCACTCAAAAGATATTTTGAAAACACATTTATTTTATGATTACTTGATTTTATTTTATTTATCCTAAAAAAAATCTTGGAATTAATCGAACTGAAACCTAGACTACTAAAAGGGTTTATTCTCCTTACTCAAAAAAGGCATTCACGCCTCATTCTTCATTCTGCAGGCAAATGATAGTAAGATGGGCCCTAGCCTCTGTTGAGGTGGCTTGCAATGTGCGAAATGTGCAATGATGCAATGGTAATGTGACAATGTGTTTGTGAAAATGTGCCAAGGTGTTTGTGCAGGAATGCATGATGATGTTTGTATGCTCAATGCGCAATTGATGCTATGAAGTGCTGCGTAATGCAAGTCCTATTCCTTAGAATCTAATGCATGAATTGGAACCAAGGAATTGGTACAACGTAAGATGCTTTTAGATTGCGGGACGAGCCGTTCAAACCCCATTCGAAGCAGTGCTGCTTGTGATGCAAGTGAGCCCAACCCATGGTTTGGTGTGTTCTGGAATGCTTGTATTGTGATGTTGATGGTTGGATAGTGGTGAGCCCCCCCAGCTATGAGCCTTCGAGGCAAATGGTGATGTAAGGCAAGTGAATGTGTGAATCATGGTTTGGCTTAGCTTTTTGTGTGGATGGCGAAGGACGGATATTCGATTTGCCAAATCAGTAACCTTGAGCTGAAGCTGCATGAGGAGGGAGAATGAGGAATGTGATTTTGATTGCCAAATCAGTAACTTGAGGCGAATGCCGCATGTGGAGGAAATGCTGCGATGCGATGCTTTGAGGAGAATGATGAATGCTAACAGATGTGATTAGCCTAAAGATGAGTTGAGGAAGAGACCCTTAAGGTGCATTGAAAGAATAGTTGGAGGTTCAAGAAAAGACCGAAGGCTGAAATTTGTGACTAAAGGGTAAGGAATGGGGAATTGATGTGGTTTTTGGCTAGATGACGTAGGTTCAAACTCGAGTCTATGTCGGTGTTCTATTACTAGGAATTTGTGCTTCTGACTTTAAGAATCAAACCATATGATGGGACTTGTCAGAATTGAATTAATTGGGTATTGGGTCGAACCTCGAGAAGGAGGCTTCCTACGTATCCTTAACGGAATCAGACCGTCTATTCTCGTTGAGATTTGGACAATGTTCGTGTGAGAGGTCTTTTGTTGGTTGTAATGTGAGCTGTGGTTTGAGGTTTGAAAAAACTTATGACGCGAAGTGACCCACGGTAGCGCAGTGTGCTTTTAGACTTTTGCTTTTTGTTGAATGGGCTTAACTTTGGAGTTGCATTGGAATTTGGAAATTGAGTTGCATTTGGATGAACGCATTGAACTTTGAATTTTTTGCTTTTTGCTTTGCCCATTTTTTTCTTTGTCTTCTTTTGCACGTGTCCTTTTCCTTACGCACCGTGCGGTCAAATCGTAGGTCGATGGGGTGATTGAAAGAAGCATAGGCTGAATGATAGTGTTTATGGCCCTCAAAGGGTTGCAAGATTGAATTGATGATGGGAAGAAATGCGAGGAAGAGTTGTTTTGAGCCTATGAAAAAGCCTCTCTTGCGGCAATGTCCATTGAATTGTAGAGGTCGATTCATTAATTGATTTCCATTAAAGTTAGAAGCACAACACTATATGGAGGCTAAAGATGATGAGAAAAGAAACTTTTATTAATGGTCAAAAGATTATTACATTGAGGCTGATTGCAGAACTTAATCCTAAACCTGAAGAACAAGACCGAAAGGAAAAAAAAAAGATACATAGTCTAGGGAAAGGGACCTCCGACTCGATTCTAAAGCTAAGACTCTGAAGATCATTCTCTATGTCCACTCCAATTCGTAGACCTTTCGAATGTGGTGAGGCCTCGATATTGAGATTGATCTTTGTATTCTGGCTGGGGTTAGAATATTGAAGGTCTTGACCACTCTTCTTCGTAGGAGCGGAGACTAGAAGTGCAGCAACTCCTCTCCATTAGTCAGATAGGTGGACCCTCGTTCTCTCCCTGGTTAGATTTCAAGTTCTCGGAAGGATTTTTGGTCTGAATGTTACCCTTGTATCTTGCCATGAATGCGGGACGATGTCTTCCCAAGTAGCTTGTTGCTTTCTCAGGAAGGGAAAAGAACACTTTTGACATTATTGGTTCCAAGGAAAGGGAAAGGACCTTGGAACAAGGCCTAGGTCAATCCCTTTTAAGTGCCATGTTCTTAAATCCCTTTATATGAATCGAGGTCCATCAGTTGCTGGAACTTGGGCACGTCTTCAGTGAGAAATCCTTTGACAGTTTTGGTTGCAAGGTGGTCAAGAGGAGGTTGTCCTTGGTAGAAAGTGGGGTCAGTGCTTTTTTGATCGCCTTTTCAAACAGCTTGTTCAAGAAGGCCCGAGTTCAATTCCTTTTCTTAGCCTCAAGCGTTGAACTTTGCTCCGTAAGCTTTGGAGCTTTTCTTGTTGGGAGCCCATTTTGTGTTTAGGTCGATGGTGATGAAGGTGGAAGGAAAGCTAGGCTTGGATTGCCGAGGATCAATGAAAGTTAGTAGGGAAGCATAAGTTTGGATGGGCTGAGGGAAACAATGAAGGTTAAAGAAGTTAGGTCTGGGACTGGGCTGAGGGCTCAAAACTCTTATGGTCAGCAAGGGCTTGGAAACGACTTCACCCCTGTTTTCAAAAGAAATTAAACCCTTATGAACTCCTTGGTCATTATAAATTAAATGATGGCAATGCAGATGCAGTCCTAAATTCCCTATGGCCATCTTTCCTAGAATGAATGAATGCAAGTGCCCTTTCGTTGTTTGAAAATTTTTTGAATTTTTTTTTTTTTGGAAATTTTTTTTTGTTTTTTTTTGCTTTTTTTTTTTTGCCTTTTTTTTGTTGAAAAGGGCACCAGACATGACGTGAGAATGTATTGCATATGTCCTATTTGTTAGTGGTCATGCCTATGTGTCGAGCCTGTGTTGGCTGGAATGCTTCAAGGTCCAAAACCTAAGTGTGAATCTAAAGTCAAAGTCTAAGGTCAAGTTGTGCCTACCCTAGTAGTCAAGGGTCAAGACCTAAGATCAGATCCTATGTGTGACCTAATGTCAAGGGTCAAACCTAGGGTCAAAGTCTGTGTGACTAAGTCCGAAGTCTGAAGGAAAAAAGTCCTAGTAAAACCATGGTCACAGACTAAGCAGAGGCAACAAAGTCACTATGGGTTATTGAGATGCATAATGTGAACTAAAGATGACCCTGACTATTGAAAGCTGTTGTTGAGCTCTAGAACTGTACAATGCTAGGTAGGACCATACATGCACATAATATACAAGACACCACGACGGCAAGCCAAACTAATGGTCAGTTAGGTTAAGTTCAAAAGGTACCACGCCTAGGCAGGAAGGGCAGGTCCAAGTTTTCACCACTTGCAATGTAACGAATGTATGCCAAAGATACCCTTTCACACTATCATAAACACGTCACCACACGGCAATGGCGATTAGACTTGCCCTAGCCATGCGATCAGCATTAACAATGCAGCCAGGTAGTATCCCCTTATGGTAGTCTCGAGCATAGAAATGCATAGTGAGACAAGGAGCTAAGGCGCGACTTATTCGAAAGGTCACATGCAAAATGCAAACCAATAAACGTGATGATGAGAATTACGAGACTTTTCAAGTCTGTCACTTCACCTAACGGTGATTATCCCAGTAAAGTCGCCAAATTGTAGACGTGGGCCGCCGCCTCGCGTATAGCGGGCGCGCGCGCTTGGTACTACATCAGGTGCTTTTGCGTGGGCTTGAGCCACAGGAATCCCGCACGTGAGTGCGTTGGGTGATATGTGCTCGAATGAGGGGAGTCGCGCACCGTGCTCTAGTTAAGGTTATTCACGACGGCCCGAAACGTTGGTGCACAATAATGGCCCACGTTCAATCAAGTAACCAGTTCGTGGTTCGGCGGACATGGTACGAATCAGATCTGTAACCCAATTCGCCCGCATGTAGCGGCTCTATTCGGTCTCATTGTAATTCCATTAAACACGACTTTATTGATGCACACAACTTATACATTTTTAGCCCTTAGGAAGCAGTATTCTAACCCTAGAATTTACTATAAAGGTATGTTCTATTATGCACGCGGACTACCTAACCTAGAAGTTGTGACACTTGTATTAATCATGTAAAAACGGTGCTAAAACAGTTGTCCATATTAATCTGATTTAAAGTGATTCACACAGATTTCGGTCTTGTTTAGCAAAATATTATACATTGTTATAAGAATAATACAAAGATGCAGATAAGATGAAGTGCATAAACTTCGAAGTAAATATGCACAACTCTCTTACCTAACATCTGCAAAGAACACAAAAGTTAGTTTCGTTAAAACGCAATGAACGAATCCTTTGCCTTGAATCGCACTAAAACCAAAGAAGAAACAATGGTTGTCCTTGATAAAAACACAAGCGAAATGGATCTTTCGCCTTCACTTGCTATACAAGAAACTAAGAATTGTTAGTATTGACAATCGAATTAAATAATAACGAGAATACAAAACCAAAAGAAAACTTACAAACTTGTGAAAAACCTACATTGACATGAAACAGTTTACAAGCTGAGTTCTACATATTGCTCTTAATTATATTAAAACCATACAATGGTTAGTCAATATTAACTAAGAAAGTGAAGTAGAGAGATTCATTGTGGTACATCTCAGAATCAGCTTTTATCGCTTGTTGATTCGAAAGAGAAATCGATGCTCCTTATGAATTAACACAACGAACTGTTGATGTGTTTTGAGTGTTTTGAGGTTTTAGAGAGAGAGAGAGTATGCGGTGGAAGCCTAGGAATCGTAGTGGAGCAAGATCGAGGTCATGTCCGACTGAGCAAGGCAGGAGCATATTTATAGGCACGAGGCAAAACGAAGGCTTGAAACCCTCGAACGTATATTACGCTGTATACCGAGCGTATATAGCTGCTTCCTGCGTATATGCTCGTATACAGCGTATATAACGTCTTCTTGATTTCACAAGATTTGGCAAGTTTTCGTTAGGGTATTGGCACGAGCATATATACGCTGATACGAGCGTATATACGCTGCCTTCCTGCGTATATACGCTCGTAAACGATATACGCTGCTTGATTTCACAAAATTTTGGCAAATTTGTGTACGTATAAGTGAGCGTATATACGCTACTGTTTGAGCGTATATTACGCTTCATTGAGCGTATTATACGCTCATCAGATTGCGTATATACGCTCAAACGAGATGATTGCTGTAATTTTTTCCAAAAAACTTCGAAATATTTTTGATTCCGCGATTTTATTCGGATTCCTTTTGATTCGACGCACCTAGACACCCTTGCTCCAAGCAAGGAGTTCTAGAATGTTCTAGAAGGTTCCACGTTATTTCGGATATTTTTTAATTTCATGTTATTTTCTGCGTATTCTGCGTTATTTAAACATGGCAAAATTCATAGAAAATCATAGAAAAAATCAAGGAAAAATAATTTAAAAAATACTCGGGATTCAGACAAAATGTTACGGTCATGATGCAACATCAAAAAGCATGAGAATCGCCCCTCGAAAAACCTTTTGAAAAAACCTTTGAAAACCTTTGAAAAAAACCGAAATGAAACTATTTTTGCCTTGCCTTTGACTTTTGCCTCAATATTTCCGACTACGACCTCGCATATTTCACTTTATGAATTCAAGCACTTTTTCTAATCGAAACAAACGCGAGACCGGTATGTTTCATCACGCATTACTCATTTGGGGAGACACATTTTCAGTGTTCTACAGA
>SNQN01005989.1:0-18065 GCA_008642245.1 Bassia scoparia
TTTTTGCGGTTATTAGCCATAACCGCAACAAATAGTACTCATTATTTGCTGCGGTTACAACCGCAGCAAATAGTCATCATTTGCTGCAGGTTCATTTGTTGCGGTTCAAAACTGCAGCAAATAACCTTTTTTCTACTAGTGAAGGCTAACTTCTACAAATTCAACCCATTACTAGTTTTTAAAGCTTGATCATGTCTTATTTTACTCACTTAAGCTTCTTAGACCTAGATTGGACACATTAATACGCGATAAAGTCAATTTGGGCTTTTTAGGGCGTTTTTAGGGGTTTTCATGGCTAACTTCTACAAAGTCAACCCATTACTAGTATTTAAAGCTTGATCATTTCTTAATTTACTCACTTAAGCTTCTTAGACCTAGATTGGACACGTTAAGACGCGAGAAAGTCAAGTTGGGCGTATTAGGCCTTTTTTGGGCGTTTTTAAGGCTAACTTCTACAAACTCAACCCATTACTAGTTTTTAAAGCTTGATCATGTCTTATTTTACTCACTTAAGCTTCTTAGACCTAGATTGGACACGTTAAGACGCGAGAAAGTCAAGTTGGGCGTAATAGGGCCATTTTTGGGCGTTTTTAGGGGTTTTCAAGGCTAACTTCTACAAACTCAACCCATTACTAGTTTTTAAAGCTTGATCATGTCTTATTTTACTCACTTAAGCTTCTTAGACCTAGATTGGACACGTTAAGACGCGAGAAAGTCAAGTTGGGCGTAGTAGGGCCATTTTTGGGCGTTTTTAGGGGTATTAAAGGCTAACTTCTACAAACTCAACCCATTACTACTTTTTAAAGCTTGATCATGTCTTATTTTATTCACTTATGCTTCTTAGAACTAGATTGGACACGTTAAGAAGCGCGAAAGTCAAGTTGGGCGTAATAGGGCCATTTTTGGGCGTTTTTAAGGGTTTCCAAGGCTAACTTCTACAAACTCAACCCATTACTAGTTTTTAAAGCTTGATCATGTCTTATTTTACTCACTTAAACTTCTTAGACCTAGATTGGACACGTTAATACGCGAGAAAGTCTAGTTGGGCGTAGTAGGGCCATTTATGGGCGTTTTTAGGGGTTTTCAAGGCTAACTTCTACAAACTCAACCCATTACTAGTTTTTAAAGTTTTATCATGTATTATTTTACTCACTTAAGCTTCTTAGACCTAGATTGGACACGTTAAGACGCAAGAAAGTCAAGTTGGGCGTAGTAGGGCCATTTTTGGCCGTTTTTAGGGGTTTTAAAGGCTATCTTCTACAAACTTAACCCATTACTAGTTTTTAAAGCTTGATCATGTCTTATTTTACTCACATAAGCTTTTTAGAACTATATTTGACACGTTAAGACGCGCGAAAGTCAAGTTGGGCGTAATAGGGCCATTTTTGGGCTTTTTAGGGGTTTTCAAGGCTAACTTCTACAAACTCAACCCATTACTAGTTTTTAAAGCTTGATCATGTCTTATTTTACTCACTTAAGCTTCTTAGACCTAGATTGGACACGTTAAGACGCGAGAAAGTCAAGTTGGGCGTAATAGGGCCATTTTTGGGCGTTTTTAGGGGTTTTCAAGGCTAACTTCTACAAACTCAACCCATTACTAGTTTTTAAAGCTTGATCATGTCTTATTTTACTCACTTAAGCTTCTTAGACCTAGATTGGACACGTTAAGACGCGAGAAAGTCAAGTTGGGCGTAATAGGGCCATTTTTGGGCGTTTTTAGGGGTTTTCAAGGCTAACTTCTACAAACTCAACCCATTACTAGTTTTTAAAGCTTGATCGTGTATTATTTTACTCACTTAAGCTTCTTAGACCTAGATTGGACACGTTAAGACGCGAGAAAGTCAAGTTGGGCGTAATAGGGCCATTTTTGGGCGTTTTTAGGGGTTTTCAAGGCTATCTTCTACAAACTCAACCCATTACTAGTTTTTAAAGCTTGATCATGTCTTATTTTACTCACTTAAGCTTTTAGACCTAGATTGGACACGTTAAGACGCGAGAAAGTCAAGTTGGGCGTAATAGGGCCATTTTTGGGCGTTTTTAGGGGTTTTCAAGGCTAACTTCTACAAACTCAACCCATTACTAGTTTTTAAAGTTTGATCATGTCTTATTTTACTCACTTAAGCTTCTTAGACCTAGATTGGACACGTTAATACGTGAGAAAGTCAAGTTGGGCGTAGTAGGGCCATTTTTGGGCATTTTTAGAGGTTTTCAAGGCTAACTTCTACAAACTCAACCCATTACTAGTTTTTAAAGCTTGATCGTGTATTATTTTACTCACTTAAGCTTCTTAGACCTAGATTGGACACGTTAAGACGCGAGAAAGTCAAGTTGGGCGTAATAGGGCCATTTTTGGGCGTTTTTAGGGGTTTTCAAGGCTAACTTCTACAAACTCAACCCATTACTAGTTTTTAAAGATTCATCATGTCTTATTTTACTCACTTAATCTTCTTAGACCTAGATTGGACACTTTAAGACGCGAGAAAGTCAAGTTGGGCGTAAGAGGGCCATTTTTGGGCGTTTTTAGGGGTTTTCAAGGCTAACTTCTACAAACTCAACCCATTACTAGTTTTTAAAGCTTGATCATGTCTTATTTTACTCACTTAAGTTTCTTAGACCTAGATTGGACGCGAGAAAGTCAAGTTGGGCGTAATAGGGTCATTTTTGGGCGTTTTTAGGGGATTTTAAGGCTAACTTCTACAAACTCAACCCATTACTACTTTTTAAAGCTTGATCATGTCATATTCGAACTAGTTTTTAGGTCATTCAAGGCTAACTTCATCAAACTCAAATCATAAAAAAGCAACCCTATTTGTACTCATCGGCTTATAAGCCGGAATTCCGCTCTAAACATCAAATTCAAATCTTAAAAAGAAATCCTATTCGTACTCATCGGCGTATAAGCTGGAATTCCGCTCTAAACATCAAATTCAAATCATAAAAAGAAATCATATTCGTACTCATCGGCGTATAAGCCGAAATTCCGCTTTAAACATCAAATTAAAATCATAAAAAAATAATCTTATTTGTACTCATCGGCTTATAAGCCGGAATTCCGCTCTAATCAACAAATGCAAAGTAAACAAAGTAAAAAGCATTACCATCACTTCCTTGGCCTTCTTGTTAATCGGTTGCGGTTCCCTCCCTGACATCTTTCTGTATTGGGTGTCCAGGTACAGTTCCGCAGCGTCAAGAAGCACCCCGTCTTTCGCCTTAGCAAACACAAACAATTAATTTTGTCATATGTTAGGTGACATAAAAAGAATTCAAAGAACGAGTATTTTCGATACACAATTGAAAGATTAAACTAACCATTTTCTTGGCTCGCCTGGTGGTGGAGATGGATCCCTGACAGTGAGATGGAGGGGCGGGGCCACTCACGTTGCCGCCTCTCCTATTCGCTTTCGCCTGAGCTAACCTCTTCTGGAATTTTTCATCATTCAACCTATTCTTCATTGTCTTGTATATCTCATCACCAAGCCAACTGGATGCCTCTCGCCTCTTGTGAACTACGTCGTTGAAGAGATCTTTCAGACGGATTGTAGCCTTTTGGTTGTACAATTTCTGCACTGTGCCATCGAGCGCGGGGCTCCATCTGTACTTCCTCTGCAACAGACAAAAGACAACGAAATAAGTTAATTAATGGACAATGTATTCTTTTTAAAAAACACAACTATTTTTATGAAGCTACATAGTTCATCTTTAATTTCTCACCTTCCACATGTTCCACCAATGCTCCTTGGTGGCCTCATCAACCTCAGTGTAGTTCATCCAAGGCTGAGCGAAGTAAGCCTTTATTGCGGATGTTATGGATCGAGAAAGACTATCATCGTCAAACCTTGCACACAAAATATAATAACATTGGTTAACATATGAATACAACATAATTCAAATAGTGAAAACATTGTAAAAATTACTACAAAACTTACCATAGGCCTCTCGGGTCCAACTCTAGACCTGTAGGTGTGGACGTACTAGCCTGAGGATCAAACGGAGTAGCATCGGCCGGAGTCGACTCAGACACATAAGTAGGCTGAATAGCCGGAGTAGGCTGAGGGGTCGGAGTAGGGTGAGTAGCCTGAGTCTGAGTAGCGTGAGGCTAAGTAGCCAGAGGCTGAGGCTAAGGCTGAGGCTGAGTAGATTGAAATGGAGGCTGAGTAGCCTCGAACTGGAGGTGACGCGCTGCCCCATGATCCTGACGAAGCGGCTGAGAAGAGTAGGAAGGTGAAAGCATCTTCCGTCTCCCCTGGACGACTCAACTTGCCGAAGAAGGTCACCAGGACGAATCGCAATCCCAGTAGGCTGATGATCCTGAACATCTGCTGAAGACTGAGCGGAAGAGTGCTCGTCAACACGATGCGACTGAGGAATGGACCGAGATTTACCACCACGAGGTTTGGGTGCCATGTTCTTGCAAAATTATTCGCACGGTTAATAGTCATCGAAAGAAAACACAATCACAAATACAAGGTGCATGAATATTGCCCTAAGCATGCGGAGACATTAATAAAATCGAATAATAAAAGAGATATATCCAAAACTAAACTTAAATTAATACAATTATTACAATAACCTTGTCTTTTGTTTCAATTGACAATAAATTGCTACACTTACATTAAAAACTAAATTACATCCTACTAAAATAAACCGAGGTCATGGTTGTCCTCGTCGTCATCGTCCACCATGTCATCACTCCCATCACTACTAAGCTCCTCACTATTATCACCATCATTTTCATCTCGACTCGGATTGACCTCATCTTCATCAACATCACACTCGATGACCTTGTAGTCTGGAATCTCGTCCGGAGAACATAAACCTACGGGAACATGGGATGTTTCCTCTTGTAGAACATCCGATTCATCCATCGACGCATCAACCTCTGACCTAGCTTTTGTCTTGAACACAGCCCACCACTGCACTTTGTCCCTCTTAAGGCTAGGATAAGGTGCATAATACACTTGACTGGCTTGGTATGACACAACGAAAGGGTCGTACCACGGGAGCCGCATAGTGTGATTGACCTCTACATGTCTATATTTGTCATGAGTGTTCATGCCCTTATCACAGTCAAACCATTTGCAGTTGAACAATATAGTCTTGTACTCTTCGTCTCTCCCGTGGTAAGACAATTGTATCACCTCTTCCAAAGTGCCGAAGTAGTCAACCCCTCCTTGACTCTCAACACACACCCCATAATTCATGGTTGACTTGTTCCTGCCATAGGAAATTGTACCCACCGACGTAAAATTGATTCCAAGTTGTCACTTGTCTCGATGGGACCATCGCAAGAGCTCGTGTGACGTCATCGGCAGACTGTGTCCGAAGCACCTAGATTTGTTGAGTGAGTCAGCAAATAAAATGACGGTATATAATTACAAAAGTGGAGAGTATAGAGATTCAGAATCCTCACTTGTGTTTTTAACCATGCTGAGCATTCAGATTCGCATTTGATCCACACGTCTTCCCTTTTCATTTGAGGACTTGACTGCACTATGTGATCCTCAAATTGCCTATTATAATGCACAAGTTCGATGTTACTGAGCGAAGCTAGCATGCAATACGCTTCTGTAATTAATCTAGAACAACTAGACTAAGGAGATCACCTTACATAGTCACTTAGTATCCCACAATTTGCGAGGATGTAGAGATGGGCTCGGATGTACTCTTTGTCTGTCAACCAACGTTTACTACCACTCGATGTTGGTCGACCACAATCCTCCCTAAATAATTCAGGGACATTGACACCATGTTGGCTTACGACATCGGGGTATGCATTTCTACCCAAATCCCTCGATTTTGTATCAACCTCTGACTGAAAATACTGTGAGCAGAAATTAGATATCTCCTCTGCGAGGTATGCATTGGATATAGAACCTTCAACTCTTGCCTTGTTCCCCACTTTACGTTTCAAGTGATTAAGGAACCTGTGAGTAACGGACACGAGAGCAATGTAAATGTCACTTCATAAGAAATGAGTAACGCGATATATGTAAATGATTAACAATAACTCACCGTTCGAACGGGTACATCCATCTGTATTGAACGGGACCCCCAATATATGCTTCATGTGGCAAGTGCACGAGCAAGTGCTCCATGGAGTTAAAGAATGCCGGGGGAAATATTTTTTCTAACTTGCATAAGATCTCAGCAATATTGTTTTGTAGGCGCTTCATCTCACTCAACGTGATAGTGGGAGCACACAAGTCATGGAAGAATTGGCTGATTTCGGTTATTGACTTCCAAATATGAAGGGGAAGCAACTCTTTTAAGCAAACAAGCAACAACCGCTCCATAAATACATGACAATCGTGACTTTTCATTCCATGGAGCCTATTTTTTTTATCAACACATCGGCTCAAGTTCGAAGCATACCCGTCAGGAAACCTCAAGTCTCGGATCCATTCACATAACACCTTCTTTTGCTCCTTGTCAAGTGCGAACGGTGTCTTGGGCATCAACTCATTACCCTTACCATCATCAATGAGTTCCAACTCTCGACGCCTACAGACAATATTCATGTCTTTCCTCACCTTGACAGTGTTAGCTGTTTCATCTTTCACGTCCATGATGGTGTTGATAAGCTGCTCGAAGAAGTTCTTCTCAATATGCATGACGTCTAAGTTGTGCCGAATCAGCAAATCCTTCCAATACGATAGGTCCCACAGACAAGATTGCTTATCCCATCCCAATTTTTTCTTCTTCAATTGCTTCAAAGCATCAGGACCTTCAGTTACTCTCGGTAAATCCTTCACAATCTGCCAAAGTTCCTCACCTGACATGATATGAGGAGCCGAGTCATTTTATACTATGTTCTTACAAAAATCTGACTTATTCTTTCAGAAGGGGTGGTCGGAGTCTAAAAACTGACGATGGCAATCAAACCATGATACTTTGCCACCATGTTTTAGCCAAAAGGCCTTGCTTTTCTCCATGCGATATGGACAAGCCTTAAAACCAGATGGGCTCCAACCTGACAACATACCGTATGCTGGAAAGTCACTGATAGTCCATAACACGGCTGCGTGAAGATTGAAATTTTGCTTTTTTGAGATGTCATAAGTGAAGGACCCAACTGACCACAGTTGCTTCAGCTCATCAATCAAAGGTTGCATGTAGACATCCAAGTTGTTCTTCGGATTTTTTGGCCCAAGAATAAGCAAGGAAAGGAAAATGAAAGGTTTCTTCATGCACATGTCCTGTGACATGTTGTAAGGTGTAGTGAGAACAGGCCAACAAGAGTATTGTTTTCCAAACTTCCCGAAAACGGAATAATCATTGGTGCACAACCCAAGTCTAACATTTTGAGGCTCGGATGTAAAATTTGTAAAGGTGTTGTCGAAGTGCTTCCAAGCTTCACTGTCACTTGGGTGAGCCATGTTCCCTTGCCCTCGATGATTTTCAGAATGCCATGTCATAGACTCAGCAATGTTTCTAGTGGCAAACATCCTTTGTAATCGCGGTGTTATTGGAAAGTACACCAGAAAGCTTGCGGGAACCAAAGTGTCATTCGAAGTCTTCTTATACCGATTCGACCCGCAATGACGACACTTACCAAGCTTGGCATCGTCCTTCCAATACAACATACATCCTTTCAGGCATGCATGTATCTTCTCATGAGGAAGCTCTAATCCCTTGAGTACCTTCTTTGTGTCGTAGTAGGTGTCACACTTAGTTTTTTGGGACGTGGGGAGTGCATCACTCAACAATGACCCAAAACCATCTACGCACTTGTGTGGCAAGTTGTACTCAGACTTCAAATTGATCATTCTAGAAGCCATCTCCAACACCGACATGTTGCTCCCATCATACAATGGCTCTTGGGCTACCTTAAGCAACTCGAAGAACTTCTTCGCTTCTGCATTTGGTTCTTCTTCGGCTGAAGCTGCCTCCTTAAGGAATGATTGGTCCACGTCTCCAAATGTATCGACAACCATTTCCTTGTAGGGATTCGTTTGAGTAGGAGACGAGGTGGACCCTCTTCTCACCCTTTCACCGTGACTTAACCATTCATAATAGTTCTCCTTGAAACCCTTCCTATACAAATGTACCTTTAAGTCTGGCACATCTAAGTACTTCAACTTATTACACCGAGCACACATACATCTTATCTTGTCCCTGTCATTGAGGTTGGGGTGCTGCTGAGCGAAGGCAACAAACTCATTCACCCCTTCGATGAACTCATTCTAAAGCATGTTGTTATGATCTCGTCTATTGTACATCCTTCAGTGTCTTCATTTTGATTAAGCCTATTCTAAGCCATTAAAAAATATCAGTTCAAAGCATTCAAACATCCTTCAGTGTCTTCAGTCCTATCTTATTTTAGAGCTTCTTAATTCTTCTTAAACCTTTTTTTTTATGTGATGCACATGTATATATATTTAAGTCATTTTTTATGGGTCTCGCTTGCCCAATCATTTTTCGGTTTATCATTTCCCTTAAAGTTCTCGGTTTATCATCACCCTTAATGAGTTTTACTTGCCCAAACAATCATATTTCGTTATTTCAAACCACATTGAAGTTTATTTTAATTATTCAAAGCTACGGGAAACGAATTTTTTGAGTTTTAAAGGTATATACCATTTAAGTAAATACGACTCAAAAGAAAATAACATATATAACTTAAATACATACATACTAATTAATTACATGCATACAAACATACATACTTATATAAACACATACATACATACACATACACATTTATACATACATACATACATACATACATACATACATACATACATACATACATACATACATACATACATACATACATACATACATACATACATACATACATACATACATACATACATACATACATACATACATACATACATACATACATACATACATACATACATACATACATACATACATACATACATACATACATACATACATACATACATACATACATACATACATACATACATACATACATACATACATACATACATACATACATACATACATACATACATACATACATACACATATACATACATATTTATACATATTAATACATATTTATACACACATACATATTTATACATATTTATATATATACTAAGCAATGAACACTAAAAACAAAATAAATTAAAAAAATTGAACTTGGGAATTGAAGAAGCTCTAATTTTAAAAAATATTTTATTAGCCCAAACACTTACTATATTCCTTACATCAACTTCCAAAATTCCAAACACCACATCATGGATATAAAAGAATCAAGGATGTAAAAAAAATTCAGCAGAATTCAGACTTTAACAAACACATATACATTACCAAAACACACAATTACACATTTAATTGATCAATGAATACAAAAATCATAGCAAAAAATTTCACAAACCATCTTCCAGATTTCCTAACCAAACGTAACCCTAAAACTAATTGTACAAAATTGAAAAAAATAACATAAAAATACAACACCATACCAGCAGCAGCGTGAGCAGGAGCACCACCGGGGACCAGAGTAGGAGATTTGGGGTTTGGGGTGAGCACCAGCAGCGAGCAGCACCACCGGGGACCGGAGCTTCGCCGTGAGCAGCACCACAACAACGAGAAAGAGAAAGAGGGAAAGGGAGAAGGAGCAGCGAGATAGAGAGAGAAATAGAAGAAGACGCCGGTGAATGGGGGTCGCCTGAGTAATTTGGGGTTGTTGGGGTTTGAGTGATTTGGGGTTTTGGGGGTTTGAGCGAGGTGAGAGTCGAATGAGAGTGGTTTTGGGGGGTTTGAGTGAGTTATTTGAAAACTTTGGGGGTTTGAGTGAGTTATTCGTGATTTTAAGATTTATTTTTTTTTTTAAAAAAAAAACTTACTGACCGATCTAAAAAAGTGGTCGGTGTTACTGACCGAACGTTGCTTTCGATCGGTATTTGTGGCAGCAATTTTAGGAGGGAAATGAAGAGTGGAGGTCTGGCTTCGTATGTTAACACCGACCGATAGTTGTCTAGTCGGTGATACTGACAGATCTGTCGGTCGGTAATAGCATTTACGAACCAAAGTTAAATCGGTCGGTAAATGCGGTCCGTCGAAATCGATTTTCTTGTTGTGTGGCGATGACAGCTGGCACGTCCGTGTCTTCCGTCGACGCCCTGTGAATGGACACTAGGCTCCTCCGGCTAACCTGCAAAATAAGAAAAGGTGACTGGCCCGGGGGGTTGACCTAGGAAAGCCCCTCCGATACTTAAGTCAGCAAGGAGACTTCCAAGACTGACGGTCAAGCAAGCTAGAAATTAGCACTAGACTGTACTTGGTGGGTTCAAAATTAGATACCTAGAATGGGCTCACCAACTCCCCTTTTATAGGGTTAGGTGAGGAGGCTTTTGACTCTTCCTTCAATGTGGGAGTAAGGAAGTACAATATTTAATCAATGTGGGACAGTACTGCATTTGTCAGACTTTACCTTTTTTATACCGTACGAACCTACCCTATTGGGGGTGCCTTTATCAGGTGGGCATGTGGGGCCCACATGCTTCCCAAATGCTTGGGTGGGACCCACCAAACGCCACGTGGTGCCTAGTGATTGGGTAGGTGTAGGAACAATTAGCCCCACGCTTGATACTTATACCGAGGCCCGGGGGAGGTTAGGTGTCAAGCGGAACCATATTAATCTCCCTGGGCTTGTTTATGCGACTCTCGAACTCAGTGGGCTGAGTATACCCGGTCATGGATTTTATTCAAGGAGCCGGTCAAGCTGCTTGCTCGATGGTCACAGACCAATGATCGTGCCGAAAAAGGTGCCTCTTAGGATATGAGGAAGTTCACATAGGCTTTGGTGTATTTTTGCTCAAGTGTAGTCCCTTAGTGAGGGGGACTGAACGGCAGAGTCATGCAAAAGAAGGCTCGATCAGTGACTAATGAGCCCTTTAGTTGACAGGGTCCCGAGCTTAGAAGGTGTTTGCTCGGCTAGGGGCTAATAAGCCCCATGATGACCGAGATAGGTCTTCTTACCTCCAAAACCGACCAACGGGTGTTCTGAAGCAATCAAGTCATGCTTGGAGCATTTRAGCWTCTGAAGGCAGTCCCAAGTGATGATGTCTGAGGAACTGCCACTATCTATAAGGACTCGCTTGACCCGAGCATTGGACGCCTTGACTTCGACCACCAGTGGGTCGTCATGAGGGACATCAATGGGTTTGCCCGAGTCATCATCGAAGATCATTTTTGGGAACTTGGGAGGTACSTCTCCCCCGACCTTCAATACCTGATGAGCGCGACCCTCCAAATGACACTTCCTACCTCGGCTRCTCGGGCCGCCCGAGGCATGTCCTCAAGCGATCACATTRACAATGTGCATAGTCTCGTTGCTCACTTGAKGTTGATCTTCTATTCGATGAATGTGATTCTGATTCCTGGTGTCTTTCTTCTTGAGATACCGATTCAACTTTCCTTCGTTAGCGAGCTGATCCAATGTCTTTTTCAGCTCTCTTCAATCTTGGGTGGTGTGACCACACTCCCGATGATATTCACACCAAAGATTTTTGTTTTGCCTATTAGGCGTTGTTCTGACAGGTTCCGGCTTGGGCAGAATATCCAGAGGCTTTATGTCAAGAAATATGTCCCTACGGTTGGCATTGTACCTAGGGTCATCTCCTCCGTCCCTGAGTTTGGGCTTTTTGCCCTGATTGTGGTCAATTATGTTTTCACCTGCCTTTCTTTTGCCCTCGGATGAGGGCTGATCKTCATGCATGTTGTTTATTTCCGAGGCCTGTATGTACTTCTGAGCAAGTGTCAGGGCCTCTGAATACTTAGTAATGCCCTTAATGACCAGGTCCTGTTTAAACCGGCTAGGTCTAAGGCCTGACATGAGGGCTGAGAAAGCAACATTGTCCTCCAGATTTGAAATGCCCAGAGATTCGGCATTGAATCGCTTAATGTAACTAGATAGTCCTTTAGTTTTGCCTTGTTTTAAACTCATTAGATGCAAACTAGTTTTCTTATGGCGTTTTCCAGCAATAAATTGTTGTTTAAACAAAGCTTCTAATACAGTAAAATTTGTAATACAGCCAGATGGTAATTCACTAAACCAAGTGAGGGCAATACCTTTGAGTGTGGTTGGAAAGAACTGACACCAAGATGCCTCGCATCCAGTCTGTACTGCCATCTGAGCTTTGAAGGCTTCCATGTGATCTTCAGGGTCAGTCGTCCCATCGAAGGTCTCGATCGTCGGCACTTTCACCTTCTTTGGATCTTCCGTATCCATAATCTCTCTGGTGAATGGGGTCCTATGGACGAGGGTCTGCATCGGCTGCCGAGCCCGAGTACCCTCTCTGGACTGTCTGACTAACTCAGAGCGAGTGATATCCGCATGGCGGCGTGATCTGGATGGCTAGTGCTGAGGTGACCGACTGGTAGCCTCATGCTGGGACCGACTAGGTCGAGCAGAGGGTCGGCCCGAGTCTCCTCGGCGAGGGGAGACCCGAGGCTGGGTTGCTTCGCCTTGGCTTCGGCGATTGTTGATGATAGTGCGAGCGTCCATGCTTTCTCGCCTTCTTTCCTCGATGATGAGGCCGACATCTAGGGGTGGTCTGTTGGACCGACAGGCCTGAGGGGCTTCCTCCCCCCTCTTGGACGGAGCGGGCCGAACCTCGCTTGGGGCACTGCGACAGGAGTTTCCTCTCGAGGGAGAGGTAAACCTAAAAGGGCTCGGACGTAACCTCGGTGAGGAGCCAGGTCGACCCCGAGATGGCGGCCGCTGGTCGGTACTGTGCGTTGGCTGACTCCACATTGGCTGAGGATTGGCCCCCGCCTGAGGCTGTTGCGGGACCTTCTCTAGCTGCTTAGTGAGGAGGCTCACCTTCTCTAGCAGAGCGTTGAGCTCTTGCCCTGGTGACCGGGTCACTGGGCTGAGGATGGAGAATGGGCGAGGGATGGTTGGTCCTTGCAGCCGCAGCCCCCCGAAACACGTGGTGTTGAAGAGGCAGTGTCCCCCTCTTGGGGATTGGACTGCCCTCTTCCCTTTCCATGTTGATCGATCGCAGGTTGAACATCACGTGCATCGTAACGCGTACTCACCATGGCTTGCTTGTCTTCCCCACAGACGGCGCCAATCTGTTCCTCTTCAAGGAACTTACAAAGAAACGACAAACGAACGAATTAGAAAATATGACTGGGGATGACAGTAGGCACGTACGTGTCTTCCGTCGATGTCCTGTGAATGGACACTGGTCTCCTTTTATAGGGTTAGGTGAGGAGGCTTTTGACTCTTCCTTCAATGTAAGAGTAAGGAAGTACAATATTTAATCAATGTGGGACAAAGGTACTGCATTTGTCAGACTTTAACTTCTTGATACAGTACGAACCTACCCTATTGGCCTGGGGGTGCCCTTATCACGTGGGCATGTGGGGCCCACATGCTTCCCAAATGCTTGGGTGGGACTGGTACGCGTCGTTAGGTGCACCAAATTAATAAAAACCTATCTTAGACTTTAAAAAATATTAACAACTAGTCAAGGGTAAGAAGGGGACGATCCCACAAGGAGATTATACACGTCTAAGTTATAGTTTATTCAAAGTTTAACGATTCCTAGGGCTTTGTACAAGATATTAACAAGTATTTACATATTCACATAAGGTGGGGGGTTTGATTGGATAGTGATTTTATACTACGACTAAATTATAACTTACAACTACTATAATATACTAGTGATACAAGCAACCTTCCGGAACGTGAACTTAGATTATTTCAGCTTAAAAATTATACAATTGGAATCACTTGAAGTAATTGAATATAGTAGCAAGTTAAAGTGAGCAATCCCCAACAATTTACTCTTTATCATCCTCACTAGATTACTAGGTATTGAAAGATTTTAACACTAACAAGTTACGACATGTTAGTCGAATTATGCTTCTAACTTTAATCAAACCAACTTGATTATCATTAGGTACCACTAATTTAATCAACCTAAACCAACTCAGATTAATTAATAGCAATAAGAACAAGATCATTATACTGATTTTGCGCCAAACCGAATATAAAGACTCAATCTTGTATCAAGAAAACAACATAATTCATTACTACTAATCCAAAAACAACAATTCATAATTTGTCCAACCAATTTACTAGAAACCAAATATATAATCTAAACATGTATTAATCCAAATTATCAAATTGGGTAAGATATACAATAAACACAAATTGAAGAGATTAAAGTAAGAGAAATTTATAAATAAAGCTCAAGAAATACATACAATCGTTGAACACCAACGTTCTTCAATTGTAGCACTCCCATCTTCCTCTAGCTTAGACCAACCCAAACATAGGACTGATTTCCTTACTCCAATTCTCACATTTTGAGTTGAATTGCTCTTAACCCTAACAATTACAATAAGCAAATACTAATACTACTACTTGATGTTGCTGCTTGATATCTCTTCAATTCAGGCCTTCAATCGATATTTATAGGCAACTTTCATCATCAAATTGAGAGTAGGAGGTCCAATTAAAAGGGAGGAGAAATCAGATTTTAGGACTCAATAGTCAAACAATTCGGCTTCCTTTTGCAATTGAAGAGGACTATGAGGTGTTGGAAGGATTTGATGGAGAAGGAAGAGGTGTTGAATGATGGAATTTGGAGAAGAAGGAGGTGGATGATGATGGATAGAAAGAAGCGTTTATGTGCTTCTTTTGAATGTCGACATAAGGCATGAAAAGAATCTGCTTTCTTTCCTTCTTTCTTTTCTTTGAGATATTTTCGTGTAGCTTTACTCCGTTGTTTTATTTGTTGCGTCCAAATCCCTCTGTTTGTACGCAATCTGACCCAAACCTAAAAACATCAAAACATACTAATTAAGATAAAAATACTTCAAAAATTAAATAAAAGGAAAATAATACAATAAATAACAAAAGTAAATAAAACACAAAATATAATAATTATAAGATATATAATATATAAATATAAGGGAATAAAAATATATATAATTAGACACTTATCAAATTCCCCCATACTTAGACATGAGCGTCCTCGATCAATATACTTATTAAACAACGAAAGTAATATGAAGTATATAAATCTTGACGTTTTGTGCAAACCAGTACCCAAAAAACTCTTCTATGAAAGTCATCAAAAATAAACCAGCAAATTGATTTTCTTTAGTGTGTTCTTAGTTTAGAAGTAACAAGTTCATAAAACATGCTTTTATTGTTAAGTTAGGAAGTCATGCACGTCATATTTTCTCAAGCTCAATTATTTTTCTTTGCTTATAAACTTCACATTATATAACCCGTAAGCAATCTAAGTGCTCGGTATAAGTGCATCGACTCTTAGAATTAGGTTAGTCAAGTTAGACTTTTAAAATCTTTAAGTTGATTCATTGATATCTTCCTGTACAAGGTACTTAGTACGTACAAGGATCATCCCTTTCATATGACATTGCATTTTCTACCCACTGATCTCAAAGGAGTACTCGATACTTTGCTTCCTTCATTCATTCTCATTCATTATTTAATTCACATTCTCATTCATTCACTTTTGAAACATTCATTTGAATTCTCTATAAATAACATTTTCATACTTTTCATTCACAACAAAGTCGAGTAATTCTCCAATAACCAAGGGCAGTGAAAGGTCACCAAGAAAGATATCAGGTACTAATTAAGTTGGTTAATAACATAAGTCCTTCTAGACATCACCACATCTAGAGTCAATATCAAGTGTGTGTGAGTGCGCTCTAAACTGCTTACAAGCTAGAATATTACATACATTTTTATTTTATTTTTTTTACAACCAATAGAGGTGAGATTATTTTTGGTGCATAACTTCCAAAAACTAATTTTTTTTTGTAAACTAGAGTATTTAAACTCATACGAAGCATAAGTATCATAAATCTTTTCACAAAGTAACAAAATTGGTCCATGACAAATGCTACCTTATTTTAATTACTTTAGTTTAACTAATCCTTGTAATTAGTAAGAACTGAGCCACTAATATTCTAAAAAAAAAAAAATTCGGCAGCATTTCGTTTAAAAAGTGACTAAACCCAAAATTTTGAATTATAAGTATATCAACCTGTTTTTACCACAAAAGAGTCCCATAATACTCACATACATCTCATCCATAGAACACCAAAATCAAAGATTTCCATCCTTATCCAGCACATATAATTAGAATTCAGCACTAATTATCAATTTTACCACTGGACCATTAGATATGCATATTAAGTAATAGATACAACCTCTCCCCCACACTTAAACAATACATTGTCCTCAATGTAAAAGAAAAAAAATTTGGAAAGAGGAAAGCGACTTAGCTGGTTTGGTTTTTTTGCGGTGTAATAGTCCAGTTTTATATATCATAGTATGTATGGTTGCTCCCAAGCAAGAGGTGTCTTCATATTGGAGTAGCGCCAGATGTCAAATGCTCATATGCCATACCACTTTAATTGATACTTCCTGCAAAAATCAAAGATAGATAACAGCACTTCGTCAATATTGAAGTTTATCTGTATTTATCATGTTTTTACTTCTTATTTCCTGATATAGTACTACATAATCATCATGAAGATTATATACTGAGTAGACTACCAAGGGGTAGTGAAACAAGGTCAAAGGAGTATTTAATAATTTTCTATTGGTTTACTCCAATTGTCTGTTTAATAAGCTTTAATTCTGAAAATGGGTTCGTCTACTCCTACTCTCTAGCCTACTACTCTGCAAATTATTTAGCTAATGTTATCTACTTCTGTTAGAATTCATCAAAGTGATGAATGTAATACAAGAGAACAAGGTAAATAGAAGAGAATTTTCATTATTTCATGTAAAGTGTTTAGTTTCTGAATAAATCTCAACACTAGGATTACAATGCTATATATAGAATGCAATATAACAGACAAATCCTCTTAAGTAACTAACTAACAACTAACAGCTTAAGCCTAATCAGCTAACAGCTAGATAAGCTAAGTAGGAGCTGTTTCAAGCTGTATAGTCCAACACCCCCCCTCAAGTTGGGGAGTGGTTCACCATGCCCAACTTGCTGATCCAATGATTAAACTGAGCAGATGGAAGTTGCTTGGTAAGAATATCAGCCAGTTGTTCTGAGCTAGGCAAGTAGGTGAGCTCAAGCAATCCTTCAAGCACTTTGTCCCTTGTGAAATGGCAATCAAGCTCAATATGCTTGGTTCTTTCATGAAAGACTGGATTCTTTCCAATGTAAAGGGCACGCACTCGATCTGATTATCACAGTGAAGAGTTATTGGCTTGAGTTGTGTAATACCCATTTCTTCAAGTAACCTCACTACCCATGTAATCTCAGAGGCTGCACTAGCCATAGCTTTGTACTCTGCCTCTGCTGAAGACTTAGATACAGTGTGTTGCTTCTTACTCTTCCAACTAATTGGAGAATCCCCAAACATAAGAACATAGCCTGTGATTGACCTTCTAGTGTCTGGACAAGAACCCCAGTCACTATCACTGAAGGCTTGAAGTTTCAAGTTATCTGCTCCTTTCAATAATATTCCCTGTGTGCTTGTATGATGAAGATATTGAAGAACATGTTGCAGAGCTGTATAGTGTGGTACCCTAGGCTCATGCAAATACTGACTCAATGCTTGAATGGAATAAGAAAGATCTGGCCTTGTATTAGTGAGAAAATTCAATTTTCCCACAAGGCATCTATACCTTTCAGGATCATGATATAGATCACCATCTGTGGTACTCAATTTCAGATGAAGAGGTAAGGGAGTCACAGCTGGCTTTATTCTATCCAGGGTTGCTTCTTGCAAGATCTCTTTAGTGAACTTGTGTTGAGATAAGATAATACCATCATCTGTATAACCCACTTCAAACCCTAAGAAATAGTGAAGCTTTCCCAAGTCTTTGATCCCAAACACTTTATCCAAATGCCCTTTTAGAACTGCTACTGCAAGAGAATCAGTTCCTGTGATGAGAATCTCATCCACATACACTGCAACAATGGTGATATTAGTTCCATTTTTCTTCAGAAATAAGGAATAATCATTATTGGACTGAACAAAACCCTGATGTTGAAGTTCATGAAACAATTTTGCAAACCATTGCCTGCTGGCTTGCTTAAGCCCATATAATGATTTCTTGAGCTTGTAGA
>SNQN01005989.1:30005-41210 GCA_008642245.1 Bassia scoparia
CAAATTCTACTCAAAGAATAATGGCAAACTTCAACAAGTTGAATTGAAAACCTGTGATAGAAATTTTAGTTCAATAGCTAAATAAGAAATCACTAAAGGAGTCTACTCAAATTGTCAATAACAAAACAAATCCAATGACTCAATATTTCAATTCTAAGATCTCCATTCTGATTTTTATAGCAGCAATATAGCTTGACACACAACAATTCACTAGAGTAGAATCAGTAGATACTTGATATATATCAAYTAGACGCGCACTACCTAATTCATTATTATTCATATGAAGCTTACACCCAAGTACTAAAATCACGAGARTAATTCAGAGTACATAATAATAGATAAATTGAAATTGACCAAAAGAAAGTCATAACAAGATCTCTTTGCAAGGAAAACAAAACTGATAGGTCCACAAAAATAAAAGAAATACATATCAAAGCTTGACCAACCTAAAGGGATCATATCATATACTGAGATTTGATTAGATTAACTATATACTGTTTATTCATCTTTGGCTGTCAACTTCTCCCACGTTTATCTATATTATAGCATAATTCTAGGATTTAATATCTTATAGCATGAACTATAATTCTATAATTTATATTTTAGATGTGGCAATATAATTATCAACTCATATTTTCATCATTCTTCAAAGTTCAAACTATATCGGTTCAATTTTATTTTGCTAAGAAATCTATAAGATCCATCCATGTTTATGAGAAAAATAGATATGACAACCTTGATATATAACTATTTGTTTTATATATGACAGCAGATAAGTCAATATATATAACTCATCCCCATATTCCTTTACACTCCCAATATTTGCTTTCTTTTTATGTCAAAGATTAAGTGATATACTGTATAACATTTTTAATCAATATATGCATACTTCAAATGCATCAGTAGCGTTTAAGTTATCAAAAGTATAACATCTCATTTCATCCTTTGATTATTTGTATAACTCCACAAGATTGCTAAGCCACCACTTCTCCTCCTACCATCACCATTACATCCATATGCAATCACACCATCAAATTTTAGGCATCTGCCTTGACCAATAATGTTGTTGCTCTTGTCAACTCTGCCTCACTTAGAAAAACGTGTCTGAGCATCTTCAATTATTGTCCCCTCATTTGTAGCTGCTGTACTTTTCAGAGAATGTTTTGATTTAATTATTGGCATAGCATCAAGGTAATGATCCTGCTCTCGATCATTGTTATCGATACAGAGAGAGTTTAGTTTTGACTTTACTCTGTTTCAGATTCTCTTTTAAAGCCAAGCAAGGTTTAACCTCATCTTCGTACTTTGCATCTTGTATCCTTCCTCGAATTGGAGACGCATTTAACCAATTCCTATATGGCAGCTAGGAAGTGGGAATTGACTCATCATAGTTTCAACACTATTGGAAGGTATGCCCCAATCGACCACAAGCGTGGCAAAAATCCATAAGTCTTTCGTACCTGAATTTTATCGTTTTAGGGCCACTGAAAATCGCGATTTTGGTCCATCCTTTTAGAGGCTTAGTGAGATCTAAATCAACACGAAACCTCATGTATTTGCCCCAACCTACAGGGTCAGAATCATCGAAGTCCAAAATGCTAAGGCTTTAGCCATGGTTGAATTCCTTCGTCAATCGCCTTTAGTAGTATAGGATTACCTTAAAGGACCACGGTCCCCCATTAAGGACCTTGAGTTTGTCCATCATCGAGAAAAATTGGAAGATGTAAATATTCTGGCTAATCTCTCTTACCACTAATCCCTTTCCTAATCTCCACACAACCTTCAAAGCGCTTTGCTTCGATTTCATACTGATGAGTCGTTATTTGTACATATTTTAGATGTATTTTATTGCTTATTTTCTTGTGTTTTTGAAGCATTATAGTGTTGCTTTATATGTTTTTAATTTATTTTGGTCACACTAATGCTTCACGGGTAATTTGTGTGTTTTTGTATATTTTAGGTTCTTTTTGGAGCACTTTTGGAAGCCTTTCGCGCTTATGTGTGGTTTCAAACGATGATATCTCTTTACCTATTGATCGGATTGAGGTTATTCCAATTGGAGGTGAAAGTAAGTCTCAAGATCTTCGAAACGCGTGGTCACAAGATCAATTCCGATAAGAGACGAGAAAGTTATGCCACTTTGAAGTAGTGCAGGCAAGCTGCCAGCCCGAACCCGAGCCCGCGCCGTGCTGTTTGGGCCACGAATTCTGGTCTATTTTTGCTTATTTTTGGGCAGCAAGCTATCATTCATTCACTCTTTCATTTTCAAGCTTAGTTCTAGTAGTAATTTCTCTCACTTAGGTTAGCTTAGTTTTTCAATTTCCTCTCAAATTTCTTGTATTTTCTACTTTAATTTTAAAGTTTAAAGCATTATCAAGTGAATTCCACCATTGTTAGCAAGGTTGAAGCTTCTTGTAATTTTCTCTCTCCTCTAATTTCTTGTTCAATTACTTTGTTGGAATTTCTAGTACTTGCTATGTTAATGTTAGTTGATTATTAGCTTCAAATTGTTGATTGTTGTTGATTTTAGCTTTTAATTTACATATTATGAACTCTAAAGTGTTATTTATGGAATTAATTATAGATTGTGAATAGTTTATTCTAGGGTTTGGGTGAAACCCACATTTCACCATGTAATTTCCATTGCTTGTTTGAGGTTTTTGTTGGTTTTGACCATGACTTGTGTGGTTTAGGAGGTGCAATTGCTAATTACCATGCTTAGCTACCATGGTGGTTTTACTAGGGATCTTAGACGAAGGAACGAAAGTTGAACTCTTAGGTGAACTCCTCTTAGCTACTTAGATGAAGGAACCATCAGAATAGGGGTCGGATTCTAGGGATGTTACTAGCTTTCGCGATTTTTGTGCTTAAACCGAGCTTGGAATCAAGCCATGAGAATAGGTCTTGGATTGCAAGTGAGGTTCTCCTAGCTAGCTTGAGAGAGTGGTAAGGACTTTTGAAAGTCTCCCCTTGTCGGTTGAACCGTGTTAGAATGTCTCATTCCTTGCGTTTGGTTGTTACATGTGTGTCTTGTGTAGCAAAACCCCAATCCTAGTGCCATAATTGTTTGTTTCTCTCATGCTCATAGTGTTTGTGACCACACTCTTAACTTTGTTCATGGCTTAGCTTATCGCCTCGATAACTAATCGGTGCTTAACACATTTTTCCCGTGGGTTCGACCCTTTCTTGCCCTACTATTTAGCTAGTAAGACCGAGATAAGATACTTATCTTTGGTAGCCTTGACGACGGGCTATCAAATTTTCGTGTCGTTGCCGGGGATTAACGGTTTGTTACATTGATTTAGTTATTGTTTAGATGAGACTAATGCTTGTATATATATTATTATTGTTTGTTTTGTTTCTTTTCCTTTTTGCTTTTTAATGGCATTTTCTCTCTTCCCCAGTATGAGAATGAATTATTTTGGAAATATTATTGGAGGGTGGAGACTTTATTGGCATTGGTCATTGTATTGAGAAGTGGGATATTTGTGATCTAATTTATGAGGGCTTAAATGATGGAACGAGGGTGTTGGTTGAATCTTTGTCAATGTGTCAGATCAATTTCTAGCGTATAATTTGAATGATGCTTGGAGCCTATTGAGTGGCTAGCTAGAGATACTTATGAGAAGGAGATGGCTAACGAGATGTTGTATGACTATTGCAACGAAAGCTCGTTGAGAATATGCTTGTGATTATTTGGATTCTCGCGTGTTCGAATCTTGCTAATCTTGACGTAAAACCATCAAGTTTCACATGGTTTATGCATGGACTCCATTGACTTGTCCATGTTCCCCTAAATGAAGCTTTTATTCATTAATTTAACCCCCTTTCTCAAGTTTCTTTTCATGATGCCTACCTTCCCATTGGTGATGGTTTTGGAGAGTAGTGATAAAGATGAGCCAAACACTTGTTTAGTGAATCTAATTCATGAGAAGAAAGATGACGATTTTGAGATTATGGCTAATCTCTTGATTCCATTTTTGTATCTTCATCTACTATTGACTCCAATGTTCACCTCTTCCTACCCCACCTCAATTAATCGATATGCATGATCTCTAGAGATAGTGTTGAGTCTTTCCTTGTGGTTAACAATGTCGATGTCATAAACACACAATTTGAGGAGTCTTATCACTCTTTTGAGTCTCATGTTTGTCTTGTTGTTGATGCCAATGTAGCAAAGCTCTATAAATGTAATTAGCATTGCTCCCCCTTTCTTCTCCTCCTCCCTTATTTTCTGAAGTTTTCTTCTGATTCTCATCGTCTTTCTCCGGTCATTGCATCGGCATTTCCATTCTAGGTAGAATGCTTCATTGATTTTTTATGCTTGCCTTTTGATGCCTGCCTATTTGGTATTTTCTGAATTTTGTGCGGYTGCATTTGATAAGTTATTGCGATCTCAGAGGTGTTATTYAYTAGATAGCTTCATTTCTCCTTGTAAATAGTATGATTTTATTGTTTCTTGCTCCTTTGTTCTTCCCTTTTGAGGTAATGAGTCAGGCTCGCGACGTTAAACATGCGCTTTGCGGGAGGCAACCAGTACTTTAATGTTTTATTTTATTTTATTAGAGTTTAGTTTTTTTAGCCTCTGTGATGAAAAAACTAATGAAAAAATTATGGAGAGATAAAGAAGTGAAAAAAATGAATGAGTGTTGATAAAAAAAAATGAGTGGAAAAAATATGTATAAAATGAGTTTTGAAAAAAAATGAATAACAAAGAGGTTAAAAAAATAATGAAAATAAAAGAAAGTTTGGAAGTGCAGCCTCCAGCTCAACACGTCCATGTTGAAACAAACACGTCCGTGTTAGTTTGTTCAGGTTGAGGCAGATTGTTTGGTTTTGCTACTGTCCAAGACAACACGTCCGTGTTGCTTGCAGGTACCAAATTCAACTTCATATTTTTTTCCCCCTCTTTCTTTCTCATTTTAATCACTCTGCTCACTCACTCAACTCACGACACTCGGCTCCCATCTCAACCCTCACCTTCATCTCCCGCACTCACACCCTACACCACCACGCAGCACCACTGCAACCATGCAGCAACGCCGCCACCACAAAGCGGCGCCCAACCGCCGCCTCCCCACTGCTCCCTCTCCCTCTCCAGCAGCCCCTTCTCTTCGTACCCCTCCTCTTCCCTCGCCTAAAGCAATCACCATCGCCACCCCTCTTTTCTTCTCTCACTCTCTCTCTCACAAATTCTCACTCTCAAATCACTCCAAATTTCACACAAATTGCACAAAAATCACATTTTTCGATTTCAACCCAAATTTTTCTGGGTTTATTTTCGAAAATTTGAGGTTTAGGGCTCACGAAATTTCAGATTTTTAGGAAGTTTTGAGTGCATTTTTTGGCGTTATTGTGGTCGCATTTTGGGCGATTATTGACTGAGTTTCCCAGCCTTGTTTGTGCTTCAAATTGGGCGGTTTACTTGGGTCTTTCGAGTGGATATCATACCCACTCGAAAATCTGAGTTTTGGGGGGAATTTGGTCACAAAATTTGGACCTGCTGCTGTCGTCGCTGCTGTTGTGGTGGGCGAATTTCTACAGAACTCACACCAACGTGTGAACTTGGTTCTCAATTGCAAAAGCTCAGTTTTTCTGAATTTTTGGCTTAAATTAGGGTAATTTTTGGAGTTGTTTTCACAACTCCTTGAGGTAATTGTTAAACCCTTTAATTAAAGTTCAATTTTCATTTGGAATCCTGGTTTTATTTTGCACGAATATGGCCTGATTTGGTGCTATGATTGCAACCTTGGAATTGTTCTGAACTGTGGTTTGTTGAAATGGCAATTGTGAGCCGCTATTAATTGAGTTTTTTTGCCGAAAATTTTATTTTGAATTATAAAGTGAATATCAGTTTCTTTTTCTTGAAAAAAATTAAATTTTCGATTTCAAACCGTTAATAGTGGCATTGTGGGTAAGTATCAGTTTATTTGTGAACTGGAATTCTGACTTTGAAGTGTTGCAACTCGTTGAAAATTGTTGTGTGTAGTTGGTAATGATTATTAATAATTGTTGATCATTAGAATTGATTATTGTTGATAATTGTTTTTAGCTATGATTTATTGCAAGTTGTGATATTGTTTTTGTGATGTGATATTATTGATTTCTGGAAAGCTAAATTGAGCTCCTGGACTTGCTTGAATCGTTATTGTTTATGGAATTGTGCGAGTGCTCCTTATAGTTATGTGTATTTGGGGTCTTAAGGGCCTGTTTACTTAAATTTAATTTCAGTTTTGTTCAATTCAGTTCAGTTTTGGAATTTTCTTCAATTATGTTAATTACTTTCTATTGTATTATTTATTCAGTTCAGTTTAGTTCAGTTTAGTTCAGTTCAGTTTTGTTCAGTTCAAGTAAACAAGCCCTAAGGTGTTTAGAGTTAGGCCTTTTGATCTATCGATGGTTAGGGAATTTCAGTTGTTAGATTGACTTTAGGTTGTCAATTTGCTTGATTTTCCCTTTGTTGGAGAGTTTTGGATCTTTCTCGACCACCATCCCGCTCCTAGTGTGGTTTACGATGCTTCGTACAACCTCACTCCCACCCTTGCCTTTGCATTGTTGTGTTCGTGACTGTCATGAGCACGAGGACGACTTATAGTTCTAGCTTGGGGGGATCGCCTTTTAGGCTAGCTTGGGGGAGTGGTTAAATAGAGCTTTTCTTTGGTACGTATTGAGTTCGGTGGTTTGGTTATGTCCAGTTGTGTTAGTTTTATTGCTTTTTGAGTCTTTTCTTTTGAGTCTTGAGTCTAGTTTTGCATTAGAGTACACTTTTACGTAAGTGCTTGTTAGACCATTGTTTCGCAAGGTTTGTTAGGGTTATTGAGTCTTCAAATGTTGCTTAGTCGTCTTTAGCTTTTTCTTTTCTAGTTAGTTTTGCATGGTTTCGACACTTTGTTTGGGTCGTTAATTCGATCCCTTTGACCTCTTTTGTGCGTCAGAGCCTTTGATTTGATGCTTTGATTTTGAAAGGTTCATGTGTTTGGTCGATCCTCCCATGTGATTTGATGCTCTAATAGGTGTTCTTAGAACCCGGTGAGAGTTTGAGCCTTCAGCCGTCTATGACCATTTATTATCTTTTGGTCTTCATTTCTTGAGTGCTTAGAAGACCCATGACGTGCTTTTATCGAGAACTTGGCTTGTGACTTACTTGGAAAGTGATATTGGCTATTTTTATTAGTTTTTCCTTTAGGTTTGTTTCACTTCTTTGTTCGTTTGTTTTTCTTTTTCATTTTCCCCCTTGTTCCCCATTTTGAGCCTTATCTTTCGTTTCTTTTAGCCACATTACAAGCCTTAACCCCGCTCTGTATCCCGTAGCTAGAGAAGCATAGTTTTGGTTTGTTGTATATATTTGGTTTGTAATAGTTTAGTAATGTAAATACTAGTAGTTTTAGTTTCAGTAAATATTAGTGGTACTTGTAATATTTCTTTTAGTTCTCAAAAAATAAAAAAAAAACAAAACAAAAAAAAGAAAAAAAGGAGGAAAATTTGCAAAAGATCGTAACTTGTTAGTTCACATTGATTATTATTATCAACGCAAGTGCGATCACCAAAAATATTTCTTTAGTACTATGTAAATATTTAGTTTCATTTTCTATGTTTGACTTTAGCCACTTGTATAATTTTGTGCCTCGGTTAGTAGTTTTGGCCGTGTATGTCTCTCCGGAGTTGTTTTCGATGCTTAGTGATAAGTTGAAAAAATACGTATTTGATATGTCATATTTTATTGATATTTGTCATACTTTTCTCCATATTTAACTCTTTTGAACTCTATTTGTTATATATTTCGATATTACTCGTCTCGAGGATGTTTGTGTTATTTTTGTAGGATTTGGTTTGATTTGCTAGGATTATTGGAGATGTAAATAGAGATTGTTGKATGGTGATCAAAGAATGGACAATTCAAGGTGTTTATATTGGAGAAAAGCTTCAACTAATTGCTCATGATGTTCCTTCGCAATATGGTTGTGGAAATCACCTAGTTTGCCACAACTAGGTTGCAGCGACTTGATTTTGAAGTATTTTGAAGTGCATGGCAGCCTACTCCGTAACCTGGTTGCGGTCTAGTATCACATGTCACACCCTGGTTGCGGCCTCTTCTTTGATGTTACAAAAACTCTTGGTTTTCCTTGCATCTCTTGGTTTTTTCTAGCTTTTAATAATATTAATAGGATAGAATTAAATTTTATTACATGTAATGTTTAGCCTATTTAACTTCCTAGATTAAGTATATAAGAGAGTTAGGCAAAAAATAAAAAGGGGGGACACGCACAGAGGGTGGCCGCGCCGCATGGCACTTGATTTTGCATTGCGAAACTCCGAAGTGTATGTCATCTATTCTCTGTAACTTTGGTTATTATATACTTTGGCTTTTCTTTTGATTATATAAAATTAGCATCATTATATTTGACTTTTGTTATTACTCTATTCATAGTTTAGTTAATTGTTTGATTTCTTAATTATGTCAGAGTAGTATTGTAATCTAGGGTTAAGTTGAACCTAGTCATGATTGATATTTGATATATTTCCCCCAATTTAATTACAAATTGTTCTTGCTTAATTGATGTGCGTATCTCAATATTAGATTAGGGATATTAGTATTGTTATGATTCCTTGTCTCTATCACAACGGGAGTTGGGTCTTGACGGATTTATTATTTCAATTAAGGACATGAAATTCTCCACGGAAGTGGTAGAACGGATTGTTAGGAAGTTAGGGTATTGTGTTCAATTTCTCTAATTTGTATGATTCCGGGAGTAGGCTTAAGTGCAAATTAGGGAAGCCATAAATACTCGGAGAGGTTTATGGTATTTTATAGGGTTACCTTTCCTTTTGAACAAGTGATTGAATTGGGTAGGAATTTATCTTTACTTTAATCATGCTAGTGGTGATGACACTTAATCCTAGACTTTTCATTAGTAGTTTATTTTGAATTAGTTTGAGATAATTCAATCTTCTCTGTTTACTTTACTCAACTAGTTATATTTTATAGCGACCAATAATTAAATGAACCTTCTCTGGGGATCGACCCTGACTTACCCTACTACATAGTTAGGAGGATTAGTTAGGTAATTATTATCTTTGTTAGGTGCGCGACACGCCTTTCAAATTTTGGCGCCGTTGCGGGGAGGGTAACATATTAATTCTTGGTTTGCTTAGAATTGTAATTAGTTGAGTTTGTATATATTTATTATTTTCTTTTAATTAGTGTGTCAAATCTTGTGAATCATTCATTTGTCATGGATTCAAATCATTTTGATGGGAAGTAATCTTGATTATTATTATGGAGATTATGGCACAATTCTATGGATTATCATGTTAATTATGATGCATCTTATTGTAATTCCCTAATTTTTGCATGAATTCATATGAATCTTCTCATGTTCCCTATGGTGAGTATTATGATCCTTCTCCCTAATATGATTTTGCAAGATTTTCTTATTCTCAAGATCTAAGTCTTCTCTCGAGCTTGCTTTTGAAGAATATATGAAAATTCTGAGAGATCTCTTAGTTCTTCTGAGAATTTAGAAATACAATGGTGTGTCAATTGATGGGTTTCTGAGAATTATTATGACCCTCCTCCCAGTTGACTATCAAAGTAATTATCAATCAGAATCGGAGTCATCTATGTCAAACTTAGAGTTTACTCTTTTTGAATTTATGGAGAGCCAAATACCGAATTGTTGCAATTAGTTGAGGACACTAATAATTTACAAAGTGTAGTAAACTCTTTACAACAAGTGGTTAATGATTCTTCGATGTATGGTGATGATGATGGTTTAAGATTTGATGGGGAAAATTTTCAAGCGGAGGAGACTTATAATGATGAAGTTGAGAATTTGAATGAAAGTGAGGGAGTAAGTTGTGAGATTGATGAGTCCATTGTGGAAGAAGTTTATGAGGTTGAGAGTGTGAAAGTTAGTGAGTCTTTAGTGCCCAAGACGTTGGTTTTTGAGTCTCCTGTGCCTTTCTCAAGCAAACTTGACCTTATTCCTTCTCCTTTACCCCTAAATCTCCCATCTTTCTTCTTCCACCACCATTAATCCATGATGATTTTGTGAACAAGGATATTCATTTGGATGTAGTTGATGTAAATATGTCTTTTGTTCTTCCAAATGATGAGTCAGGTAAGGTTTCTTTTAATTTTTCTTCCTATTTTTCTTTTTCTTTTGAGTCTAGTTTTTCTTTTTGTAAATATATTAGAGTATTTGATATTTTGTATATTCTTATTCTATTGATCTCTTATATGTTATTTTGTGAGATGTATGCAGATGCATTTGACAAGCTTCTTAGGGCTTTGATGAGCTATTCTACTGAAGCATTAGAATTTACTAATAATTTCTCTCTTTTTTTTTCTTATTTTCTACTAACTCTTTGCATTGTAGGTTATCTCCACCACACCTATGATACATTTTTTCCACTTTCACTTTGTTTTTTTTATTTTTTTATTTTGCTGCATATAGGAGTTTTAGGAGAGCAACAACGTGGACGAGGCTCACGCCTTGTTAGAGACGGCCCGGCAATACGCTTAGGGGGTGGTGCATTCCATTCACGTACCTCCTATCGTCCCACATGGAATTATTCTGTGCGAAGTTGACAATAAACTTCTCTTGTTGCTCTTAGGTAGTAGTTTGAGTCATAGTTACAGAGTCAAGTTGCATGAATTTCCATCCTGATTTGTGGACAAGTGATTTTCGAGAATAAAATGATTTTCTTTTTTCACGAGTTGATTGGCATTGTATGAGTAATTCGATATGGTGACATAAAATCCTTTTTTATGGTAATGGTTTGTGGTAAGATGGTTTTGTTTTCTTCTTGTGCGATAAGTACTTAATAGAGGCCAGAACCTCGTAAGTCTCATCTCATCGTTCCTCCTTCTTGATCGCCCTAATTGGGACTTGCATTTTAGCTTCCTGACATCGATCACTGAATTGTTTGGAAATATGATTGAGGCATTTCTTGTTGATTAGAGCTTTCAGAGTCATCATTAGGATTTTTGTTTTGTTTTACATCTCACCTTTGCTAGCCCTTTTGAGCCTTTTTTTTCTTACTTTCTTGACAACCTTTGTGTTACAAGCCCATGGCTTAATTGTAATTCTTTATTTGGATATGAAAGTATGTTGTAAAGGCCCGTGATTTGAAATGTTGAGCTAGTAGGAAGGAGGTTGTTATGTAAAACAATTGAAATGAACAATGTTGAAAAAAGAAAAA
>SNQN01005990.1:23002-41207 GCA_008642245.1 Bassia scoparia
GCTCAAAGGCACGAATAAGATGCTCTTCATGTTCTGATGCACTCCCCGATTTCACCAAAACATCATCTATATAGATCTCCATGAAGTCCTCTATTATCTCATCGAAGATGAGGTTCATAGCATGTTGATAAGTTGCCCCTACATTCTTCAATCTGAAAGGCATGGCCACATACTCATAATGCCCACAGACCCTAGGCATCTAAATGCAGTCTTAGAGCGATCATCCTCAGCAATACTAATCTAATGATACATACCCTATAAACCAATCTAGACTTAACACTAGTTCATGTCTGGATGCGACATCTATAAGCATAAAAGCCATAGTCATAGGATACTGATCTTTTGGAGAAGCACTATTAAGGTCTCTATAATCGATGCAGATCCTAATTTTTCCATTCTTCTTGACAACAAGAATGATATTGGCGATCCATTCAGCGTATTTGACTGGATGAATAAATCCAGCCTTCAGGATATTGGAGATTTCTTCCTTTATTTTAGGAATCAAATTTAGCGACAACCTCCTTGGGCTTTGCACTACTGGAGTACAACCTGGTCTGAATTTCAACTCATGCTAAATGATTGATGGATCAATTCCCGACATTTTGTGGTGTTCCCAAGCAAAACAATCTTTATAATTTTGGAGGATTTTAATAATGGACAGCTTCTCTCCTTCGGGTAGCTCCTTACTAATGTTAGTGTACCTAGTATTCTACGCCGTACCAAAGTTTACCTCCTTAAGAGGATCATGGACTTCCTGCCTGATATCATCGCTTTTAGTCCACACTCTCGTCTCCTCTTCTTGACCATAGAACCCCATATGGCGCCAGAAGAAGATGGACAATGAGCGCCAAAAACCCCACTTGATGATATCTCGACATTGCCATCCATAGTTGTGTTCACCTCTAGACCATATTTAGTGTAATGACTAGCATAAAGATTGCAAAGAGCTAAAGCTGTACCCGGTCTGATTTTAAAGTTATGATTTAAACACATTAAATCCATATAACATATAAAATACAAAAATAACCTGGATATCATTTATATATGAGATTAATTGCACCAGGTAAAATAGCCCTTCTTCCCTTAATAGTGTCAAGTACATCATCAACTTCGCCCCTAAGAGATGCCCCTTGGATATCAACTATGTTGGGGGATCATTCGGTGCTGAACTCTTCACCACGCGGGGAGCCTCAGATGTGTTTTATGAATCACCATCTTCAGCAGCCTCTTCAATATACTTGATTGCACTTGACAACACTTTCACTCTGGGTGTCAGTCAATTCTCAAGTTTGAGGAGTAATCCCCTCGTCATTAGGCAAGGTCTTCGTAAGTATCCTGAGAAACTCTAGGTTAGTATTGATCAAATAGGCATCTACATCAGCACAAATTACCTCAGATTCATTACCATTCCATAGTATTTCTTTCTGATGTAAAGTAGAAGGAATAGCATAAGTCTAATCAGCTATTCTCTTCCGAGAATCGCATTGCAATTACCCTCCCCTTTTACTATAAAGAAAGCTGACCAAGTCTTTGAATTACCTACTTGAACATGTAAACATGCCAATCCTTTAGTACTCTCTAACTTGCCATTGAACGCAGTAATGTTAATTCTAATGCTAGATAAACCTTTCTTACCCTTACCCAATTTTCAAAAAACTAACCAAGGCATCAATAGCCTGTATTAATTAGCACCTTGCCTAGSTTGATGCCATATATATCAACTATAATGTATAGGGGCTTACTACGTGAATTGTCAACACTAAAATGTTTGATTAAGTGCTCCATAACTAATTGTTCTTGCTCCTTAGTGATAGTTTCCACGGATGGCGCCAAGCTAGATCCATTGTCCAATTTACTCAGCTCAGTTGAAATAGTAGAGGTCTTACTTGCAATGTCGGCTTGGTCCACTTCATCGGCCCACGAAGTTTCCTTCTGCACGGTCCCACTGGCTTGAACGCTGGGGGGAAAGTGACTGCACAACAAGCGCTAGACTCGCAATCACCTTCTGAACAATTTGCCAGAAAATCAACATCTAATTTAGACACCTCTAAATCCAAACCTTCCAAGCCATATTCCATCGAATTCGCATCAGACACCTGCTCAGTCATCAAAACATCTTCTGCGAATTTCCTGTCCCATCGTTGGCTAGCTCTTTTTCAATAGGATCCTCCATCAGATCTCTAACTAACGGGTGGTTCTGAATATTGACAATCTACAAGTTCTTAGATGATCCCTGAATTGTCTCTTTCTAACGTGCTTTTGCTTCCAAATGAGGCTCCTACAACAAATTCCTTCACAAGGTCCATCAATTTGTTTTCTACCTGAATGAGCCTGGGCCTCTAGAACATCTTCTCTCAACTTCTCTCTCTAGATCTGATCCAAATGAGGCTGGGCATCGAGAACATCTCCCTTTGACCTATCTCTCCTGATAGAACCCGAAATGGATTTATCCTTAGAGATTCCCTCTGTTGAATTCTCTCTCTAGTTGCTTTCAACCCTCAAATGAGGCTCCTAAATAGAGATGACCTTAAGAATTCCCTTTTGCAAGGCCTCTTCATCCACATGAACTGGATTTGCTTGTAGTTGGCTAGTAGCTGCTTCTCGGATCAACCGAGCCTTCTTCGTGACCCTTCTCTTCACTTTAGTAAGAGCCAGATTATCTACCTAAACTTTGTCAGCGCTTGGAGTGCGATCCCTTTTTCTCGTTTCTACTTCCTGAACACTTTGGTTTGAACTTGGCACCACCTCAATCTTGCTCTTTAGTTGGACCACTTTAGGCTTGCCCAACCTGGTCAAGACTGAAACAATAGAAGGTATTCGAGGAAGAGTGACTGGTCCCTTCCTTAAACCTCTTTCAAATTGAGACTTATGATGTCTAGGCACCCAACTTGGGATGTTAGGCATAACTTCAGTCCTTACTAGCTCATAATGTAAGATATCTACACAAGAAGGAAACACAGAGAAGCATAACTTTTTCAGGCGTTCCACTGTCTATGTCTGCAGGGGAAACTTCTTAACAACCTTCGTATATGTCTAAGCTTTTTGGTGACCATCTCCATCATAATTACCATGGGCAGTAACCTTGCCAGGTTGTGCCTCATCATTTTTAGCTTTTCTTACCTTTGGGCTGAAAATTAGTAAGATCCAGCGCCTGTTATTCCTGCTTTGAGATTTTCAACCGATCTGTCCTCATCTTTTTGTTGATGAAGCCCTTGAAAGCCTTACACTGAGGAGTTGGGTGCGCAGCATTGAAAATGCCACCTGTACATGTTAAGTTTGTCATAGTCTTCCTCTTGGCATTTTAGAGCAATTAGAACTTCGCATTCACAACACGTTCGTATAATCTCACAACAATAGCTACATTAGAAAGCTTTTGCATGTCAATATGAGAAATAGCATTAGTATCAATACCAACCATATTACAGTCCATATCATGTTGTTCTTATTCTGATAGCAATTCAGAATCAATTTCACAAGCATTTGTAGTCTTCTCAGGAAATTTAATATTTCCTTTCTCGATTTCATCCTGTATCCTATTCCTAAAAATTATACAATCATTAGTCTTATGCGTTAAAGCATCACGCCATTTACAAGAAACTTTTCCTTCTATTTTGTTGGGATCTCTATCCTTATGTCTACCCACTAGTTTAATATTCTTGAACTTTAGAAGCCAATCAAAGATTTCATCACATTTTTTCACATCAAATTTGTACTCTCTCCTTTGATCAAACTTGATGTCCTTATTTTGTGAAGAATTTTTTTTCACTAATTGGGGACACTTGAATGGTGAACCTTGCACAACTTCAGCCTTTGCCACATTCACTTGGTCATCATCCTGATCTTGGCCCTCTTCAGTGCAATTGGCATAGTTGGCATAATACTTATGTTGCTTTTTTGATTCTTCAGCTAAACATCTTTCATATGCAACCAAAACGCTAGCTAAAGACACAAAATCAAGGAAATGCTGACCCTCATATTTCTTCTTAAAAGTAAAGGATAACCCTTTCTAGATTATAGAAACAAAATCCGACTCTAGTACGTTAAGATGACATCTAATCTTAGATTTCTTAAACCTAGCGATGTAATCCTCCACAGGCTCTCCTTTGTATTGGGCTATCTTGGCTAAATCTCCAAGGGAAACCCCAACTTCCACTCTATAACAAGATGAAGGAATTGCCCATTCAAATCCGACCAAGTTTGTATAGAGTTAACTGGAAGGTGAGTGAACCAAGAGAACGTAGTCCCAGTGAGAGATCTGGAAAACAATCTCAATTTGAGATCATCACTATATGCTGCTTCCCTACATTGGCGGTTAAATCTGACCAAATGTTCTTCAGTAGATATTGATCAATCGCCAGAGAATAAGGGAGAGAATTCAGGAACTTTGAACCCTTTGGGGTAAAGGATACATCCTATCAATCCATTCAGGATAAGGATTACAAGTCCCCCTCATTGGAAAACCAGCATTGTGCCACATAGCCGTTTGGATCATCTCCTCCACAAGCCTAAGGAGATGTTCATGATGAGATTGTCCTATACGAGCATGGAAGTTTTGATCCTGACCATTAGGATACTGGTTAGACTGGTAATAAGCAGAATGAGGTCTCTCCCCATAAAGATTTTGGTTATATCTAACTTTAGGTTGGAAACCTTTAGTATTAATGGAGTTTTGTGTTCCCATCGCCTGAGGTCCACCATAGGCATTACCCTGTGCATGTAACCCTTGCCCCCAATGATTACTCTGAGGAGGATGCATTTTGTTAGAATTAGCCTGATGTTCATATCCCTGGGTCCCAGTTTTCTGAACGTAAGCTGTTTGTGGTGGTTCAGGAGCAGCGAGACACGAAGTTGTAGCCACGTAACCATTAGTTGCAATTTGAAAACCGCCACTAGTGGGGAATACCCCTCTTTTTCCATAACCGTTCATCCCTAAACCAATGTTTGCACCTATGAGTGGAACAATTCCATTGACAAAGTCAAGGGAATTGAATTAGAAGTCAAAGGAACAAAAGAAGGTCCAGAGTCACCATGGCTATAGCCTTACCGAGGGCCTACCTCTATCCTCTGGCTCATGTTCCCTTCATTGGCATCTCAAAGAGGGATATACTCCTTGATACTTCCTGAAAGGCCGGAAAGGTATTATCTCTCATCATATTGTTTGTTCTAGGATAACCCAAGGGTGGTTCTTCCCTAGGATTTTTGACAATTATTTCTTTGCGAATCCAGGTACAAAATTCTGAGGCTATTCAATCAAACTTTCTTTTTTTTGCTAAGTAAAGTAAAATCCAATAAAGCGCAAGAAACAATATAACCAAAATAGTCTAGGAAACCAAGGCATCCCAACGAGGTTGGCACCCCTTAAGAGACCTAGACTAGGAAACCACACTAATTAAATAGCAACATTATCAAACCAAGCCTGATACCTCCGAGAAATCCTAGAAGGGAGAACACCTTGAACCCTGGTTACAACAATTTCCTTAATCTGATTATACAAGGCATCAAAATTGATCACTCTATTGAACCACAACAAGCTATTCCTAGCTATCCAAATCAAATACATTGAAGCATTAATAACAGCATAACAAAACGCTTTTTAATTTGAAATTTTGTTTTCGAGCTCCGCTGCACATTCTTGAAACTTAGACATTGGTATTGCAGAAACACCCAGGCAGCCATTGTCGGATTTTATCCCATACCAAATGACTCGCAGGACATCCAAAAAAATGAGCCAGAGATTCACACTGATCTTGACATAAAACACAAGCATCATTGTCAACAACATTCATATGCATCAAACGCATCCTAGTTTTCAACTGATCCCTCATGACCAACCAAGCTATAAACCTGTGCTTAGGAATAGTAAGTCTATTCAAAACAAAAGCACACCATTGAACCCTCTCAGCCAGTGGCTCCAACTTCTGGTACAAAGTGGATACAGAAAAATGTGTCATGCTCATAAGCTCATTCTGCAAACCCTGTCTCGCAATCTGGTCCTTGACCACACAAATTATCCTCCACACCCAACTGCAATCCATGGGACATTGATAATCCCACCAACTTCGCTACTTAATATACACAAAGTGTACCCATTTTATCTACAAGTTGTCCTTTTTGTGTGCTATATCCCACACATGCCTAGCTATGTTACACATATTCCACACACTGGTATATTTAATACCAAGTCCACCCATCTATATAGGTTTACAAACCTCCTCGCATCTAACTGAGCCTGCCTTGGTAAGAAAACAAGTACCTTGCCACAAATAAGCTCGACAGATCCTCTCAATAGCATGAATGAAAGCCTGTGGTAAAAGAAACACTTGGGACTAGTATAAATGGATTGTCAACAACACTGAATTAATAAGCTGAACTCTACCAGCAAAAGAAATATGTCGTGAACTCCAACATCGGATCCTAGAAGTCATCTTCTCGACAAGCACCTCACACTCCTTTACACCAGGCTTCTTAGAAGAGATGGGTACCCCTAAGTACTTGAAAGGAAGAAAACCAGGAGTAAAACCAGTTCTGGCAATAACAACCTCTCGAAGCTCCGTCTGCATACCTCTACAGTAAATCTCCGATTTATGAAAATTAGCCTTGAGACTAGAAGAATCAGTAAAAACTTTATAAGCAGCCATGACAGCATCAATGGACTCCATATCCCCTTCACTACACAAAAGTAGATCATCAGTAAAACAGAGATGGGTATGCTTACTAAGCCTGCACCTAAGATGAAACTAATAATTGGTATTGGCCACCATGTGTTTCATTACCCTAGAAAGATAGTCCATCACCACGACAAACAAAAGAGGAGAAAGGGGATCCCCCTTCCTTAAGCCCCTTTTAGGCGAGAAAAAACCATGAGGAGAACCATTTATAACCAAAGAGTACATAGGAGAAGAAACACATTGCATAACGAGCAAGAGAAAATAGGTAGGAAAGCCCATACAAGAAAGAAGTGCACGCAATAAATCCCACTCCACTGTATCATAAGCTTTGCACAAGTCTAGGTTCATAAGACAACTTAGCCTAACAGAGCCCCTACCATAGTATCTGACCAAGTCCTGGCATAAAAGGATATTGTGAATGATATATCTACCACTAACAAAAGCCCCCTGGTTCTCAGCAATGATATCAGGAAGAAGCAACTTAAGCCTTCCACATAACACCCTAGAAATGCACTTATAAAGCACATTACAACAGGAAATAGGCTTGAATTGCGTAACATGAAAAGGGCAGGCAACTTTTGAGATAAGAGTAGTAAATGTAGCATTGAGCTGCTTTAAAACTTTCCCATGTTGGAGACACTGTTTCACAGCCGAAATAACATCCTTACACACCTTACTCCAATTGTCCTTGAAAAAATGAGAGCCAAAACCATCAAGGCCAGGTGCCTTATCCACATTAGTAGAAAACATAGCCTGTTTGATCTCCTCATCAGTGTAATTTGCAACTAAGAGCCTTTTCATGTTATTTGTGAGTAAAGGACCACAACGCACAATCTCCATGTTCACAGGTGACCTCTACTTCAAAGAACTCCCAAGCAAAACTTGGTAATATTGCAAGAAAGCCTGCACAATGTTAGTTAGAGAATCCCGTAGAACCCCAGCCATGTCATGAATAGCATGAATATTATTCTGGAGTCTCCTCTTTTTAATTGATCTGTGGAACAAGRCAGTATTACCATCACCATCTTTTAACCAGGATACCTTTGCTTTATGTCTCAAAAAACTCAAATGAGTCCTATGTGCCTGCAAGTACTCCAGATGTGCTAGCTTCTCCTTATTAATTAGAGTGGCATCCCTAGGCTGATCATGTCTAGCATTTTGAGCTTGCATGAGATCATGCCAAGCCTTTTTTTCTCGAGCCTGCAAATCATAAAAACCAGATTGGTTCAAACTTTTTAGACCACTATTGACTCTTTTTAGTCTTTGAACAACCTGAATCATGATACAACCCTCAACTAAATGACCCCACCATTGTGTAAGCATTTGAGGAAAGTCCTTAGCAGAAGACCACATTCTAAAGTACTTGAAAGGTTTCTACYTAACCAAAGTGTCMCCAATCRTCAGAACARCAGGACAATGATCAGAGACTGATTCATTTAAAAAAATAGCAGAAGTGGTAGGAAACAAATCAAGCCATGCTTCATTAATCATCACTCTATCAAGATTGCAGCTGACCCTAGCATCTCTTCCCTGTTTGTGACTCCAAGTAAAGAAATGGCTAGTACTAGGAACATCAAATAACCCCTACACCTCCAAATAAGACCTAGCAACAAACAACTCAGATTGTTGCACAGGAGAGCCAATCCGCTCATCAACATTCAAACACAATTTAGATCACCCATGAGAACCTAAGGCCCGTTAAGCTTTGGACCAACAGCTCTCATATCCGCCCATAATTTATCCCTCTGATCCCTATCATTAAAAGCATATAGGATAGAGTAGAAAAAAGCATCCAATCCACCCTAAGGCGTCACAGAAAAACGAATCCACTGAGCAAACATCTCTAAAATATTTACATCAAAAGACAACGGATTCCAAGCAAGCAAAACTCTCCCCAAACAAGCCACAGAAACATTTGAGGAAAAACACCAGCCATTAAAAAGATTGAGATAAAGGCTACCCATCTTACCAAGCTTAACCTTCGTCTCGAGAAGGGCAACGAAACTAACATGCTCATTATTTAGAAAATTCTTAATAGCCATCTGTTTGTTAATGTCATTTGCCCCCCYTCACATTCCACACAAGCATTCTATCCATTAGGAGGGGGATCATCAGCAACCCCACTAGCAACAATCCCATCCATATGAGCACCAGCAACGGATATAACATCATTAGAATAGATAACATCACCATTAGGCCTAGTGAAGACCTTAAATCCAGAATCAAGTAGGGCACCACTAGGTTTAGTAATACTCATGCTAGCAGGCTTCGTTATAGGTTAAAAACCATCCGCATCAACAACAAGAATCTTAGCAGCCTTTGGAACAGGAGGAGATACCACAACATTCTCCTGAATTTGAGCCTCTAGAGGAGCTCTGACAGTTGCAGGCAAAGCCTTAGGTTGCCAAACTTGTTTCCCTTTAAGGTTACAATGATCCGCATCATGGCCAAAACGCTTGCACTTCTGACATTGAACTGGTTTCCATTGATATTCCACCGGCACCAAAGTGAGAGTATCATGCTCATTGATAAAAGACAATTCATCATGGAAAGGAGAATCCACTTTAACCTCAATCAAACACCGAGCATATTGCAATCCATCCCTTTGTTCAGTGGCTTTGTCAACCTTAAGAAGAGAACCAAGAGAGTGAGTAATTTTCTCCAACACATGAAATCCCCAATATTTGAAAGGCAATCTTAGATTCACCCAAATAGGCACAGACTTCACATCAGCAGTACTATAGTCATAAGCTGGCATCCAAGGTTTAAGAATAATATGCTTTTTGTCAAAAACTGGTCGTTCATTAGCCAAAACCTTCTCACAGTCCTCACGTAAATGGAATCGAACAATGAACACTCCTTTCGAAATGGTAGCAATCTTATCAAATCCACAATCCTTCCACACACTTTTAATAAAGCCCTCAAAGACCGAAAAAGGAGGATTGGCACCCAAAACAAAACAAACAATGGAGGAATCCTTGAATTCTACCTCTGAATAAATTTGAGCAGCATCAATTTTAACACAATTAGAGTCATGTACAGGGCATTCACACTCAAGCACAGGGCTGGAAGCAACAGCCAACACATGCGAATCAACAAAAGCAGTATGGACAGCAACAGGTCCAGAAATCGCAGTAGAATTACGAGCACTAGTAGTAGGTACAGAAATAGGGTTACCTTCAACCTCTTCACTCCAATTGATTCGTGACCTAGGCTGCTTCGTGTGAATTAATTGAAGCCACTCCGAAAAATTGGCTCAAAGAACAAAACGACCCTGCAATTCCTTCACCGTTGAACGAGGCATGACCACTTCGTGCAAATTAGCGCAGCCCTCTGAGTGCTGCGATTCACCATCACTCGCTACCGATTGAGGTTGTTGTGGGGCATTTGAAGCTCGTGCGATCTCCCGACGCACAATCCTGCTAGCCCTTGTATTTCGTGCCATGGTAGTCACCGGAAATGATGATCGGAAAATTAGAGAGAGAAAGGGTTAGAGTGAGAGAGTCTCGACATTTCTTTGTAGTAATCAAACTTTATGTTTGCTTTTTATTATTACTTTTGATTAATATAATACTTTTTCTTTTCAATTTCAATTATGTAAATTCGTTAATTTCAATCGTTTTCGCTTTATCGCAATTGTTTTAATCATAATCGTCAATGCTAACGGTCTCTTTTGTTATGATAAGTGATTCAATTGGAGGCAAGGTTTTGATACACTAACATTTGTTTTATTTTGAGATTGATATCGAAGCAAGGTAAGTTTGATTCATATATTTGAGTTTTCTATTCTTGCATACTAATCTCAAATGGTTTTTGGCATTGTTTATGCTTGGGACTTTTTGATTGCTTAAACTAGACTGGAAATTGTTGAATCACATTAAATTCAGAATAATCATGGACAAACGGATTTTAAGCACCTTATTAATTTGATGTGGTCACAACAATTAAGATAGGTTGTGATATTTGCATGATAGAAACTCACACTTTTAATAGATTTCTCAAGCTAGAGCGCTTCTAAGGAAAAAATTGTTAAGTTGTTGTGTATTCAATGGATTTGAACATATGAAATTACAACGAGACCGAGTAGACGCCTTATACATGCAGGTGGATTGAGTTAATGATTATTTCCTTACCATGTCCCCAAACGCACGAACTGGTTATTGGATAAAATAATGGGGCCATTGACTTGGCACCAATGTTTCGGGTGACCATGATTAACCTGTATAGGAACGGTAGCGATTCCCCACTCGACAAAAGTACGCCAACACACTAATGTGTGAGATCTGTGGCTCACCTTTACGAATGAAATAAATGTAGGACATAGGCCCAATGAGGGCCCAATGCTTACACAATCCATAATATAAGGGATAAGTATCAGACTATAATTGTATTAAAAGGAAGGATGATTACCTCCATGTTCACACAATTGGAATGAAAACGAGGAAACTGCTGATCCATTGAGAGAACAACTACGCTTCGCTATTCTAAACTATACTTGGCTACTAAGCCAAGTGTTGATAAGAGAAGCTAAATGCGAAAAGAAGATAGATTGATGTTGTTGTTTTTGTTGTTTTTATCTCTAATCCGGCTATGTCTATTTATAGGTCTCCAAGGTGAAGATCGTGGGTGGAAGTTCTTCTACCTGACGGTTCCTTCCCGCCTCTTTTCATATTTTAAATCCTCTTGCTTCCCTCCAAATCTCGCTATCACTTGTATCTCATGGGTCGTTGATTATTGGGTTATATCCGAGTGGGCAACTCCTTCATAACTCTCCTCTATCGCTTTCTTCATATCGCCAGATGATAATTACTTAGAAAATGCCGCACATAGCCAGTTGTCTACTGCTTCAATTATCGCTAGTTATGTACTTCAGTGGTTAAACTCTTTCAACTTAGTCAAAAAAATTCAACAGGATATTTTTTAATCCGTAACAAATTGCCCCCTTAATTTACAAGGGCGATATCACTTGATTCCTTGCGAATTAACGTTCCAATCGCTAGAGGACTTATAATTCTCATTTTAATGCTTTTGGTAKAAAAATGACCTTATATYSATACGGGTATAATTTTGTGACCATCCTTATGTTCGCAATAAAATAAATTGAAAAGATAGCTTTGGGTGAGAYAATGCACAATTATATCCTCATGACTCCCAAGAATTACATTTACCTTCTATTGGGAAATTACTTGGAAGCCAAAGTCATAAATTGGTACATTACCCCGTGTAAAGCCATCATTACTAAACATCATTCAGTATATGGTGTTTGCATATTTGGTTATTAGGTATTGTTTATCATTAATGAAAGGTGTAATATACTTTTCAAAATAAAATGATATTCATTTTAGAAAAATATTTCCATTAATATCCATTAGTAAGATGAAATTTCAAAAGTACAATCTTAACATTGCAAGGCAATGTTTTTTGACAAAAGATTCTGAAATAATATATCCTAAGTCTTGAACAATATTTTGAATTATTACAGCTCATGACATATCAAAATAAGTCAAACAGATTGATATTTCTAAAGATTAAAATATATACGCATATATATACTTATTTTTATAACCTTTCTAAGGAAGCACAACCATCGGGGCACCAGGGAGTTGAGCAACGACCTTCATGACATCCCCTCGCTCATGATACCCCTCAAAATTATCATGTTCAGGAACGGTCATGTACCAATTCACGTGCCTTCACCATTTGATGTAGTCATCCTACATCTGACAACAACACTTGTAACATACTGTTTGAATTGAATTGCCAGACCCTTTAGCCAACAAAACTTCGTAATTCTAACCTCACACCAGGACAACATGATCATGAAACATGATCCTATCCCTGGACATCGCTCTGGCACCCACAACAAATTCCTTACACACCTGAGACAGGTTGTGCAAAATTAGGATATTGTCCTTCACATGTAGGAACAGATGTGCATTGAGGAAATCTGCATTATGAAAGAGCTCAACAACACTTCTGCTGGTTCTCCCTTCAACCTCCTCCTGAATAAGCGGTCACTCCCCCCAACGCCGGGCCGGTCCATGGATGAACGCCTCTCTCTTCAAGTTCAGAAACTCGGTCACTTTGTTGGTCGCCAAGTGATGATTTTCACATTCATCCGGATATTCAAGCTTTCCATGTTCTTGTAAAACCTTTCTCGGAATGTTCCAAGCATTGTTGTAGAGAGTATTAAGATATACTCCCTAGTATCCCGTAGCCATTTCGGGATGAGAAATGTTATAGGTGCCGACTTCTCTGTCCGGGTGCATGATATCCATGGCTTGAAACATTGTGTTTTGAGAAACGAATTTAGGAAGACAAAGATGATTTGATTAGAGAAAGAAAAGAGGAAGTGTGAATTAAATGAAGTGGAGAAAGGGTGTATTTATAAGAGAAATTTATGGGAGTATAGGTGGTTTATTAAATAACTCCTCTAAAAACTGTCATTCGAAACGACATGCTTAAGTGGTTTTTTTTACCGTACACGGTGTTGGACTCGTTTGGTGAAACTTTCTTAATAAATAACTCGACTTTTTGAAAATATTTCGAATATTATTTTTACAAAGTCATTAATTACCGTAACTTGATGGGACATTTCTTAGTGAGGAAATGTTAAATTTCCATCATTTCGTATTATGGTAAATGAAAGTATTCAAAACTGATCCCCTAATCAAGAAATATATTTTCAGGTTATATAACTTGAAAAATGTAATTATAATATCATAAAAAAAGGGGTACAAGCTAGATATCAATGTAAATCATCGCTTTTGGGTTTAGCATCATACACACTAGTTATCGCTCATATATGAAACTCACCAACATGTTTTTAACATTGCACCACCAACATGTTTTTAATAACTCATGAACTTTATACCTTAGACAAAAGAGAAGGTGTGAAAAGGATCTCCAAGATTAATCCTTCTTTGCCAACATATAGTTGTTCAAATCAGCATCGTCAGACATGTTTCCTTCTAAAGCGCATTGCTCCTTGGCGATTTGCCTTTCACACTTTCCTTTCTTAACTAACCTCTTCGATGCATGCTTCTGGCGCCGTCGCTTCATCACTCCAACTTCTTCATCAGAGTCCCCCTTTAAGTCACCCTGATCATTATTTGGTTCCTTCTTTAGCTCCTGCTTTAACTCTTCTAGGAATCGCTCCTCGTCTGCACGGTGTTCCTCTTTAGTTTATGGACGACCAATCACTTTACATTAGATGAGGAATCGCTGGAACTCCTCGTTTCTTAGTGCTTTTCTTTTCCTATCTCTTAGCTTAAAGGGAAAAGAGGAGAGGTATTCCTCAACGCTTAACCACATTAGACGTTCAAACCCTTGAGACCTGGCTTTACTAATCACATCGAAACAAAATTCCATTGTTGGCTTAGAAGTTTGATTCAACAAGAATCGTCAAAGAGAAAGATATAAGAACACTTATCACAATAGACGGAGATGATCAAAAGGCAACTCTTTCTTAGGAAGTAAAAGCAAATTCACTTAGCCGCTTTAAGCATTTTATAATGAAGAGTTTGCTTGTATTTAATCTGGCTCACCAACCTTTTTATTCCCGTAATTTTTTTATTTACCGGGGGTAGCAGAGTCTTTTCTTGTTTCCAGTTTATTGGTCAACTTTTCTTGGTTGAAGCGACACGTAAAAGGATATAAAACACCATCCTTTACCTTATTTCCTTTCCAAACAATAGTGTACCCTCTAGAAATTCTTTCTTCCACCTCTGCATTTTACAACCGCTATATTTTCTCCATTGATTTCGTCATGGCACTATTGCCGAAAGCACTTCACCAATGCAAGAATTCAAACCTTCCCATTGACCAAGTCCTCTTGTGTCAATTTATTGAAAATCACAAAGATTACTTTGACCCTTATTTGTTCCGGCACATAGCCCCACTCAGGCAAAAAGTGTGTAGCCTCTATTGGTCTTGCATTTTCATTTCGTTTTGAAAATGAGGATGATAGGAAGAAATTTCAGCAAAATTAAACTCGCCACATTCAGCAAAATCCCGTTTAATGGATCGCTTACTTGCTCTTTGATGTCGCTGTGGGACTCTGTCTTAAATTGCTTTATTCTTCGTCAAGGACTAATGATAGTCACTTTGGTTGACATGGCCTGGCCTTTCTTACCGGGTTGTCTTCTCCGTGGTTCAAGGTGTAGAAGACTTATACACCAGGTGTCACACATTGCAAAAGGAATTGATGGGAAACTGAAGCAAAATTGTTTCAATGCACTTATCACGTATTTCGGCAATTCATCTCAAAAAGTCACCCAGGAGGAGGAGGTACTTTTCATTCTATTTGCCCTTACTCATTTCATGATGCGCAAATCTGGGAGTATCTATGCTTTGTTTCTGCCTTTAGTCGTAAACATTTCTTTCAACTCATCGTTTCTAGTGTTGGGAACCATTATGTTAGGACAGTTGTATTGTTGCCTATTTAGATGTAGGTGAACTATTATGGATGGAGACAACCTAAATCGTATAAGTGGTCCTCTTTGATTACTTATTTGTTGGGGAAGTTTATATATCGATCTTGGTTTCGAGCTATCTCAAAAATGAGATCATCGCCAAACTTTAGCAAGGGAGTAAAACCAAGACAACAGATAAGAATCACATCATCACCTGACTGCCGATGGCTGAAATGTATTTCATTATCAGAAGGTAGTAGACCCCTCCTTAACCATAAAATGCCTCATGCAATTGGACCCTCTTCCCGGTGATTGGTACCCTTTAGGTAAAAAGGACAGGACCAACTCATTTGGCCTAGGAATGTTCGATACCACCCTAGACTCGCTGAAGAAAGTTGGTATGTCACATTCCTTCACATATGACTCCTTCTGGTGCTCGGTTTTGACAACCAGAGATATGCCTGCAGTAGAGCCTGAACATTTTGGTTTTGAAGTCTAAAACCCTCAGCTCGTTGCCAGACAGTTTGGATTATGTCAATCCCTAGCCATTCCCATCTAGACCATAGGAAATCATGACTAGGCAACAAGATATGTGTTCATTGAGGAAGACGTATGGAATAGCCCAACCTTCAGTTTAAAACGAATTCTATACCTTCTTTCAATGCTTGTGAGTTGGTCACTGAAAGTTATACTCTATGATGGAATAATGAAGCATCCTGGAACAATACCGCCAACAAAGTTATTAACAACTTCACCTTTAGTGTCACATCGTTTGATAGTACGTTGTCTCCTTTGTGGTACTATTCAATTCTTGCATTCCCACTAACCGTTTCATCCTTTACTTCTGTTTTGATTATGCAGAAAGCAAATGAAGCAAGAAAAAAGCAATTTCTTCTTTTAACAAGACTGCTGGTGATCTGACTAAGATTACCATTCATGAAGGCGAGCTTAATGCAATACAATTTAACGCACAACCCTTCTTCATAGGCGATGAGAAGTGTCACCGCAATATTCCTCACCTACCGATTCTCAGTCTTCAAGAAGCCTTTGAACGTTCTTCCCGCGCTGGGGAAAGAAAAGAGGCAACATACATAGAAAAATCATCACTTCTAGMCCTTCAACTCGTACTCGGTCGGCATTGAAATTAAGTAAACCAAAATCTGATGAAGATGACCGCCAACACATCTCAGGTAACATGTTACCAAGTTTGTCCTTAACTAAGCTTTCTTTGTCACAAAGATGACCTAATGATTTTATGTTCCAATGCTCCTTAGTCAGAAAAGGAAAAACCTTGAAAGACCTCCTTCCATTGGCCCAACACTTATCAGTAGTGATGAAGAAGAATTTATGGTAGACCCTCCTACAATCAAAGCACAAAGCACTCCTCCCAAAGTTCAGAACACCAACAAGGATGATCAAGCTTCCAACAACCCTCCAAAGAAGAAATAAAAGAGTCTCTCCTTCATTCTCAATGACACTGCATCTCACTCTTCTGACACGGTATTATCCACTCCTGYGCCCTCGTCTTCAGACATTGTTGTACCCTCATCTTCAGACATTGTTCCTCCTAAAATCTTACAAGCCTACCCTACTGCTCCCGATGTTGATTCCTCTAGCCCAGTCCCTTCCATAGATCCTGAACCTATCTTGGAGACCCTTTAAACATCAAGTGTCCAACAACCCCAAGAGGTAAAAACGGATGTCAATCAGAAATAGTGTATCTCTCAACCGTTTTCAATTGAAGTTGAATCTAGTTCATGCACTGATCAGTCGATGGATCACAATTCAACCGATCTGAAAGACATGTAACCTTTTGTGGAAACCCCTGCTATAGGGGAAACACAACCATCTCCAGAAAACTGGTGATGAAGGTGAGGCCATAGAGGCGCTCAACTTCATAGGAGCAAGTGGCCAATCCTCCCCTATAAAAGGTGCATATGATTTAATCAGCCACAATCCAGGTAATTTGATTACCAATGTTGTGATTTCGAGTTTTCACACCATGTTTTCTCGTTTGAACTTTTTATACCAGGCCCTTCCCAAGTAGTAACCCAAGAAGTCATATAGGAAGTTCTTGACAACTACTCTAAAGTAGAGAATGATCCCAGTCCAAAGGTTTGCCCTCATGCCATGCTTTCTTTGGGAAATTTGGTTGAGATATTAGCCTCTACCAACCCTTTTGCGTGGAGTGATATACTTCAACTTTATCAGTACTATATCCTTTCTATACTCTCTAAGAAAGAGCTTTTCTAAAAGGATTTCGCCTCCTCTCGAAGGGATATTTTGGGCACTTTCCAGTAAGGAGATCACCTATGGGCTGAAAATGGATCAATATGTTGAGAAACAAGAATGCCAACCTACCTGCATGCAGCAACTTACAGAGGAACAACACTCTCTTCTAGCTAAGGAAGAAGCTATTAGGTAGGAACAACAACAATGCATTCTTTCATACGAGGCTTACCAAAAGATACAACAAAATGCTATGCAGCATATTGCATACTTGAGGGCAAAAGGTAACAAGTCAAGAAACCCCTTGAGGGTCACTGCACTAAAGTTGGCCTTGCCGCCAAGGGCCAGATCCTAGTAAGTGCACTGAAGCATCGTGCTAATACCATATTAGCAAGGAGTATTTCTCGTGGTCAAGAAGACAATTAGAATAGAGGAAAGAATCATTTAATTGTATTTGAAAAACTATCGTTGTTGTAACAGTATTTAGGTTGAACTTTCTTAGCTCATGTACTGTATTAGCTAATTAGTTCCTGGTATATAAGGAACAAACCTTGTGACTTTCTGAAACTTCTTCATGTCACCCTAGTAACATGATTTCATAGTTAGGAGTTTGCACATGGCATTATTCATGATTTGTGATACTTATCTCCCTAAATAATATAGTTATCTGCTCATGATTTTGTATAATTCCACCTTTTTAAGAGTATTTTGCGAAGAACTAGGGTTAAATTGATGTATCATAAAAGAAGAAGATCTTTCTTACTTTATCATTTAAAGAAATTAAGATAAATGTACAACTTAATCTATATACATCAAGCAAGCTAGCACTACTGTAGGACGTGGGCCGCGCCCTTGCGTATAGCGAGCGCGGCTTGGTACTACATCGAGGTGCTT